>JANTFE010002434.1:0-25293 GCA_027562315.1 Costus pulverulentus | reverse complement strand
GGAAAAAGTCCTACAATTATGCAAAAATCCCAAAATTTTAACCGATAAAAATACAGAAACTGAATTTCTAACCTTAAATCATAATTCAGAAAATCAAGGGCGTTACATGAGGAATCCGTCTATGTGAGACTGCAAAAGGTCTACACTTGGGTGCCTACCTCGACATCGCTTTGCTCTTGATTTAGGTACTTTCTCCTCTCATCGTGTCGACCCCCTCGCAAGAATAAGATCCATTGGGTTTTTGGGACTGGCCTTTTTCAAGATATGCTTCCGCTGTGTTATTGTAATGCTTGTAAAATTTTAAAATATCCCCAAGGTTTCTCAATAATTGGATAATGAGGCAGCCCAAACTTCATTACAAAGTTTGATTAAGCCATTGGATCGAATCCCATGCAACCGTAACTCAAATGTGACCAACCACGGTCAATTTTGGGTCAACCTGCCAAAAATAAAGTTTGGCTCTAATAAGTCTCTTCCATCTCTTCAGGCCTATTGGCGATGATGAAATCTCCCAAATAGATCCGAGCTATCTAATAACTTGATCATCAGGCTTCTCGATCAGTACATGAACTCGAGTATCAAGGTGTGCAACCCTATAGGTTCCTCTGACATTGGCAGTGATGAACTAAGGTCATCACAAATAGTGAATGGCACCTAGCAGTGCATTGCTGCTACCGAAGTCATCGGAATGAATATTGACATCGACATCCCTATCATCGCAACAAGGTACTGATGCATTGCATTCTCTTTACCAAACTAATATCTGATTGGACAAGTATGTCACCACTTGTTTTTACCCAATCTCATGGTCATGAATAAAATAGGCTTTCATCTGGGTATGGTGTTACACTTTCAGTCATAGAATCATAAGGGGGTCCGTGGATATCAAGCATCCCTTAGGAATAGGCAAATCCTTTGTCTGTCCATTGACCTTCTTATATGAGTCATGACATACTCAATAACACCCGTTATGACCTCCCAACTACGGTGAGGTGTTACGTTGCATCAATACATGTCCCTAACCATATAGAAGAGTCAATGACCTCAAGTCAAGGGATCAATGCATCTCCTGTCACTTGTAATGATAACTCATGACACTAAATCATAGCCTCACAGCGGGTCGATCTAGTATATCCACCACTGATATACCCATATGTCTGCATTAGTACCTTGTGCCAAACTAGCCCATATACCAGTCTCACATGTACTAGAGATGTCCCATATTTACTAAGGTACAATGACTAGGGACAAGAGTTTGAGCATAGATCCAGTCTGCCTCTAGGGACATTATCATGCAAATACACAATCGCATATGTAATCAAAGCAAAATAACGACAATGCTAGAATGATATATATAAGAAATATCAATGTCAAGTAGTACAAAAGATAGAACAATAATAGGTCTTAGGACATAAATACCAACAATCTCCGACATGAACTTAGACCTAAAGGTTGAGGAATCTCAACCCCATGTCCCTCATATGACCATTATGCTTCTGCTGCGCCAAAGCCTTAGTCAGTGGGTCTGCTAGATTGTTCTCTGTGTCAAGTCTACTAATCTTGACATCACCTTGGTCAATGATCTCTCTAATCAGGTGAAATCTCCTGAGTATGTGTTTGGACCTTTCATGAGACCGTGGTTCTTTTGCCTGTGCAATTGACCCAATGTTATCGCAATAGAGCTCAATGGGATCCATAGCAGTTGTCACCACCTGAAGCTCAGAAATGAACTTCCTTATCCAAACAACTTATTTGGTTGCCTTAGAAATGGCGACATACTCAGCCTTGGTTGTAGAATCAGCAATGGTTGATTGCTTAAAGCTTTTTTAACCAACAGTGCCTCCATTCATCTTGAACGCATAGCCTGCCTGTGATCTAAAGTCATCAGGATCAGACTGGAACGATGCATTAGTGTAGCCCTGAACACTGAGATCCTCATATCCCCCATAGACTAAGAACAAATCCTTAGTACTTCTCAAATACTTCGGGATGTTATTTACAGCCACCCAATGCTGCAGACCTATATTAGATTGGTATCAGCTGGTTATGTTCACAGCATAAGCCACATTTGGTATGGTATACAACATTGCATACATGATCGATCCTACGACCAAAGCATAGGGCACTCAACTCATGTCATCCCTCTTAGCCTGTGCGGTGGGACACTTGCTCTTTGGGAGAGTAAGGTGATGACTCTAAATTTCATAGCATATTTCTTGCTAAATCTATTCTATTTTTGGGTCATAATCATGCTCTGTTGCTTATTTTTATGCCTTATTTATCAAATGTTTCATAATCTACACCTTTCTTGGTTTTTGATCAATTTCAGGTAAAAAGGCATCATTATCATGAGTTTTCTAGCAATTTCAATGCATGGACGAGTTCTAATAATCAAGAATAGTTCACACATCAAATTTCAAGTTAAACCAAGTTTTAAGGCAAAATTACGGTAGTGTTGTAATGAATTTTATGGCCGTAATCTGTGAATATGGCACTACCCTAATGATTTTCATGGCCACATCCCGCAGAGATTTTTTTAGAAAATTATGGCACTGCCGTAATGCTTTTTACGGTGCCATAATTTCAGTCCAGGATCATATAGAGACCTTTAGAGGATTTCGATGAGTTACGGCACCGCCGTAACGATTTTTATGGTGCTGTAAAGTTACCCGAATTTCACATAGAAACTTTTAGAAACAATTGAGAATAATATGACACTACTGTGACGAATTTCACAGTGCCGTAATTGTGGGTTGTTTTACTACAGAAACTTCTGAAGCGATTACGGCATTACCGTAACGTTCTTCACGGTACCGTAATGTTCAACCTAGTTGCCTGATTCTTCTGCTGGAAACTTAAAAAGATGATTTCTTGAGATTTAGGGCACCAATAGAAGATTTGTAAAAAGGGGAACGATTAGGATAAACAGGGAAATGAGCCAAAAGCAAAAGGACCAATTTTTATCAACTACACCGAGAATTTTAGAGAATTCCCACCGCCTTAGGGTTCATCGCCGTTCAGCATACAGACCGCCTTAGGCCATGAAATTGACAGGAAAGCTTTGCCTGGAGGAGGAGAAAATACCCCAGAAGTTTCATAGCGAAAGGAGATCGATCGAGAGAGAAATCAATGAAAGAAGGGTTGCTTGCACTGTTCATCGCGAGTTTTCAAGCCAAATTACGGCTGTAATTTACATTACAGCCATGCTATTAGTAGATTTTCCTCTTCTCTTTGATTTCTGATCGATCTGAACTATGGTTTATTGTAAGTCTTGTTATGAAAATTCTGCTTATGTGATGATTGTTTTTAATTCTTTCTAGTTTCATATTATTAGCTTGTTTTAGAGTTTTTGCGATATGGACTGAAAAGTGATTTGCAAGAACTTAGAACCCTAAAGCTGAGATTAGGAACTCATCGTAAGAAATTAGGTTTGTTCTTATTTCTAGGTTTTAGAAGTTTACTACCATGTTGATGATCTGATCTAGGAATGAGTTATTGAAATAAACATGAAGATATTATAAGAAATTAAATATCGGATCATTGGAGAACCTTAAGTAGAACCCGTGAAAATTAAAGTATGAAAGTACTTAGTTTTCACGTGAGATGATTGACTTAGAATTTGGATGCACGAAAGTGATCTTTGAGTTCTTTGTCAATGATTTACTTTTGTTTATCATTGAATAAATCCTGTGCGAAAGTGAGGATTGGTTCTTTGTAAATTGTCTACGCGAAAGCGAGATGATTTCTTTATAAAGTAAATTTTATCTTTATCATAATAAGAGTGGACTGACGATACACTTATTTCCTTCTAGTCATAGAAATTAAGGTGGATAAACCCCTAGTCCTAGTTTCTCTCTCTGACTTTTTCATGTAGTTTTTGATACTTTGCTTTCATTCTATTCGATTGCCTAGTTAGTAAAAAATCAATTATTCGGTACTTGACAAACGAGGTCTCTGTGGTTTGATATCTAAATTATTACTTTGAGTATCCGTGCACTTGCGGACGCAACAAGTTTTTGGCGTCGTTGCCGGGGATCTTGGTTTTGTTAATATTGATATAATTGATAGTATTGCTAGACTAAGCTTTTTTGTTTTTTTATTATTTTCTGTGATATATTCTGATTTTCTCTTATTTTCTGCAAATTCTGAATTTATTTGATCTTCTACTTGTTTATGCGCAAGACTCATAGATCAGGACCACTAGTTCCTTTCGATCCTGAAATTAATAAAACTATTAGATTGTGCAGGAAACTCAGATTCGCAGAAGAAAGAGAAGAAGAATCAACGATGGCTGAGATAAGAACACTTAGAGATTATGCAACCCCGAATACACAGGGAATTCGCTCCAGTATAACTAGGCCAGCAATTGACGCAAATAATTTTGAGATTAAACCAGTTTTCCTGTCCATGATCCAGCAGAATCAATTTCGAGGATATCCACTAGAGGATCCTAATCAACACTTATCTCTTTTTCTTGAATTTTGTGATACTATAAAAATTAATGGTGTATCTGATGATGCTCTTAAAATGAGATTGTTTCCTTTTTCCCCTAGGGACCGAGCAAAAGCCTAGCTACATTCTTATCCGACTAGAACATTCACCACTTGGGAACAACTGTCAAATGCTTTCTTGCTGAAATACTTTTCACCCAGTAAGATGATCCAGTTGAGAAATTAGATCACGGGATTTGCACAGAGGGATGACGAATCACTTAGTGAGGCATGGAAGCATTTCAATGAGTTACAATGGAAGTGCCCTCACCAAGGATTAGAAGATTGGGTTTTAATTCAAACTTTTTATAATGGTTTACTCTATAATACTTGTTTAACTGTTGATGCCGCTGCAGGAGGAGCCCTGATGAAGAAAACAGTTGAAGATGCCTACACACTGATTGAAGAGATGGCTTTGAATCACAACCAGTGGACTACTGAGAGAGGAGTGCTCTATCGACCTCCTCATGGTAAGAATGGAAGTGATAACTAGCGAACCTTAGCTGAAAAGGTAGATTCTTTGTGCAACAGATTTGATTCTTTTTAAATGCAAACTGCTGTAGTTTCATCTTCTATTGTGTGTGATATTTGTGGAAATTCTGGGCATTATTCTAAGGAGTGAAAAATTATTGCTAAACAGGGTTCCGAGCAAGTTAATGTTGTTGGGGGATATAATCAAGGTAGAAACAATGATCTCTACTCTAGTACCTACAACCCTGGTTAGAGGAACCAACCTAACTTATCTTGGAAGAGTAACAATCATGCTAGTGGACAGAATGAAAATTGAGGGTACCAACAGAGACAACAAAATCAGAGTCAAACCCAAAAATCTAGTTTCGAGTACATGTTTGAAAAATTCATGGGTGCCCAGATGAGACAAAATGAAGAGGTTATAGAGAGCCTTAAGCAAATTAACTATAGATTGGATGGTGTTGTTGCACACAATAAGATTTTAGAAACACAGATAACACAACAAGTTAGCATAGCTTATAGACCCCTAGGGAAATTACTTGCCAAACCTGAACCAAACTTGAACCAAACCTGCTATCATTACTAGGAGTGGGAGGCAATTAGATGAACCTAAAGGGAGAGTTGAGGTTAATGAAAAAGAGACTGAGATTGAACATAACAATGAATTAGACTTGGAAAAATCTCCTGTGCATGAGCAGTCCCAAACTAGCTTGCCACCTTGATGGAGGGCCTAATACAGCTCTTAGAAGATCTGCTAGGGCTCGGAGGAAGCCCATCAGGTATGGCTTCACTTAGTGTCCACTTTCCTTTTTAGTACTTTCCTTATTTGCATTGCATGGCATGATAGGTTAGTTCCACCCCAAAGTCTATTATGTAGTTTACTTTTATGAATGTTGTTGGTAGGTTGTGCATTGTAATGTCATGGTAGGTTAGTGCATGTAGTTTGGATACATTAATATTCAGCTCAAGGGATACAAACCAGTTAGCTCACCACACTCCAAGAAGCTAGCTCCCATTTTGGAATCTTCACTTCAAAGAAGCTCAAAGGGAGACTTCTAACTCAACTCAACATCAAGCTCCACTTCAATTATTCCCTTCCAATTGAAGAGAGGCCAGCCCATGAAATTATTTGCGCCATCTACAACAATAATTCAAGGAGGCGTCCATCTAGATCCACAATTCACGGAGGCGCCCATCTAGATCCACAAATCAAGGAGTTGCGCCATCAAGATCCACAATTAGGGGAAGACTTCTTTCCTTCTTCTCATTGCCGCCCAAGACAACAAGGAAGGTTTTCAAAATTCAAACTCTCCCCTCATATGCGCCAACACCTCCAAGGAAGCCAACCATTTCGAATTCAAGACTTACCATTTCAGCCATCCAAAGAAGGCAACAAGATAAGCCCACTTAATGCCTTGTCTCCATTTCAAAATTTCTCCAATTTTGTAAGGGGCGCAAGGGGCCAATGACCACCTTGGCCTCATCTTATCCTCATCCCTAAGCTGCCTATAAATGTATCCCCATTGCATCATGCGGATAACATTGTTGAATAATATTGTTGAATAGTTTCCTAGCAAAACTATGGGTGCTTGTGTCGCCCACACCTCTTCTTCCCTCTTCTCTTCTCTTAAGAGTCGAGCATCTCCTCTTCATCTCTTCGCCCTTCCTTCATCAATCAAGGCCGAGGCTAGTTCCATCAAGATAAGAGCACAAACTCAAGATGGCGCAAGGATTAGGACACCCCTCTTGGATCTCTTCAAAGCGATTCTACAAGATGAGTATTCTTTCTTCTTGTGTTTTCTTCTATTAAGTTTCTAAGAGCATCTTACTACACATCTTTGGGCCTTTGTAGGAATTGGCGCAAGGAAGCTTGGCGCATCCCTCCCTCTTATTCTACCCTTCTTGGATAGTCCCTTACTTTGTTAGCAAGAGAACTTGGAGGATTAGCCTCCCTCTTGACTTTAAGCATTGTTGAGTTTTGATTTGCTTTATAAATCACCCACGCCTGTGTGGGGTTGCTAAATGCCCTGTGTGTAACCTGCACCTTCCATCAGAGTAGGACCGGTGAAGAACGAGAAGGACGGTCCTTCTATTCTCAAGGACTGCAAGGTGAGTCTTCTTTAAGTTATTGTCATTTCTTTCTTGCAAGTAGTTAATATTCGGTTTTCCTATTTAAAAATACAAAAACATTATTTTCCAACTTCGTTAGTTAAATCAGTTTTCTCTAGTTTATGATAATACCAAAAAAATATTTTTGAAACTCGTTGTTTGCATGCTTGTGGTCTACCCCTACATCACACCTCATAAGGGTGATGAACCTAAAGGTGATAAGCCATGTCAGCCAGATCTTCCTAGGCCTAGTTCACCTACACCATATAGGCCACCTATACCTTTTTCCTAGGGGATTGTGCAAGCCAAGTTAGATAAGCAATTTGGGAAATTTGTTAATGTCTTAAAAAAGCTTTACATTAATATTCCATTCACTGAAGCTTTATCTCAAATGCCTTCATATGCTAAATTTTTGAAAGAAGTCTTGTCAAATAAAAGAAAATTAGAGGACAATGGTACTGTGGCATTAACTGAGGAATGCAGTGATATTATCCAGAATAAGTTGCCATCGAAATTAAAGGACCCAGGTAGTATCTCTATACCTTGTTCAATTGGGAGTGTGGCTTTCGACCGAGCCTTATGTGATCTGGATGCTAGTGTAAGCCCAATGCCATTATCTATTTGTAGGAAACTGGACATGGGAGAGCTTAAACCAACTTCAATATCTTTGCAGCTCACCGATTCATCGGTAAAGTATCCAGTTGGTATTTTAGAAAATATTTCAGTTCAAAGAGGTAAGTATTTTATACTAGTAGACTTTGTAGTTCTTGAAATGGAAGAAAGTTCTAAAAATCCAATCAATCTTGGTAGACCCTTTTTAGCCACATCTGGAGCAGTCATTGATGTTAGGAAAGGAAAACTCACATTTGATATTTGTGAAAATATAATTGAGTTTGATTTAACAGATTCATTGAAAAAAGCATCACATTCAGGATCATATTGTAATATTGATGTAATAGATGATGTTGTTAGTGATATGCATAATTTATTTGATGAGCCCTCTAATATTGAGACTGACACTTTTTCTGAGTGTGTGAGTAAAGGATTTCAGGAGAATACTGATTCAAAAACTGAAAAGAGAAGAAGAGAAAGACTGAAACTGCTCAAGAAAGGAAAAAAGTTCTTAGGTAAAGTTGAACACTATTTCTTGAATGAGCCTTATGTGTTCGAAAGTGGTGAAGAAGACAAAAAGAAGTAAGAATGGCGATTGATGGCACCATCAAATCCGAATGCAGAACGGTCATGCTAATGACCTTTAAATTAGCGCTTCTTGGGAGGCAACCCAAGCACTGTTACTTAGCTTAGTTTCTTTTATTGTAGTTTATTTTTAGGGTTAATTTTTCTTCTCTTTTTGTAGGTAAAATTGAGTTTTGGTGTAAATTACGGCACTACTGTAATGGAAATTACGGGCCGTAATTTTGGTCCGTTTTCGACCAAAAAAGTTTTATCACTTTTACGGCACTACTGTAATGAATTTCACAGGCCGTAATTTCGTGAAATTTTCATACCAAAAGTTTTCGAGATTTGGCTCATATTACGATAGTATCGTAATTCTTTTACGGTACCGTAATTTTTTGTTAAAAAAAATAATGGTCCGGACCCAAGGACACGAAGGAGATTGGAGCCGACACGGACGAGTAGAGCTCTGTGAGTATCTTTTTCCTACTTAGTTGCATTTCATCTCTTATATTTTTCTGATGATTCATGTGTTCATATGGAAGGATAAATCCTTCAAACTTCTTGTGTTCGCCCATACTATCTTACCTTGCCTTTGTTTGACTCTCTCATGATTCGATTGGGTTGTATTGATATATTCTGAGTATGAATTTTTTATATTCATTCGATTTGGTTGTATAAGATGATATGATTAAGTTGTATGTGATGTTATGATATTTGGGATTGACATGTTGTGATTGGTATGATATATGGCTTGGTTAATGAAATGATGATTTTAGTTCTGATTTGGTAATGATGTGATAAATGCCTGTGTGGTTTGTTCTAATCTTGAAAATACTATTGTTATCATGCCAACATTTTTCTTGATGATAAATTGTTGTTTATGACAATACTTGAGAATTGGAAATAGACCTAATATGCTGAATTTATTTCTTTGATATAATCTATCTGTTAGAATTTTCCATTGATTAATACATGGTGTTTTCGGTGAATAGGTTTTTGATGAATGAAATTTGAAAGTGAAATAACACTTTTAAATAAAATGAGCATATGTTGTATAATTTTTGGATTGATATCAATTGATTAAACCTAGTAAATCCTTAAAGTCCATCTTGTTATTTGTCGGGAAGAAATAATCCGAAATCCAAAAAGAAAAGTGACTCCCCCATTTGGCACTACGAAAAATTGGCAGTGGTACCTAAAGACATGGGTTGAAGTCTAAAAAAGAATAACTCCTCTTCTTGGTATTGTATTTGCAATGGTACCGAAGAATAGAGTTGAAGTTCAATTGAAAAAATATGTATCTATGTGGGTGCATGCCATGAGAGATATTCTTTGACATTAACTCCGCTATCTCAAGAAGAATTCTTTCTACTTAAAGAGATATGAGTTCTATTATGTTGGTTATGAGACCAATGTATTCTAAATATGTCACCAGAAGAAAGGTGGTATTCATTTTAGAAAATGTCAAAGATGCATAAAAAAAGAAAAGAGAAAATTTTGAGTAGAAAAAGATTTTGAGGTTCCTATTCCTGTAAACAAAAACATCATGGACTCAAAACTTAAACTAGGTGAACTCATGAGATTGAAGTTCTATTTATGCACATTGCAAAAATTTATTTGATTGAGTCATGGATCTTAAAGATTGAATTCGGAGGACAATATATTTATTTGAGATTTGGAATTATTAGTTGATGTCAATTTTTCATAAGTAATTGTATCTTGGAAATTTATTCATCATCTGGAAGTTTATTTTCATAATCAGTATTGATTTCTTTATTTGCTTGAGGACAAGCAACATTCGAGCCTTATGTATTTTGATGACTCTAAATTTCATAGCATATTTCTTACTAAATCTATTGTATTTTTGGGTCATAATCATGCTTTGTTGCTTATTTTTATAGCTTATTTATCAAATGTTTTGGAATCTACACATTTCTTGGTTTTGATTAATTTTAGGTAAAAAAGCATCATTATCATGAGTTTTCAAGCAATTTCAACGCATGGATAAGTTCTAATCACCAAGAGGAGTTCACACATCAAATTTCAAGTTAAACCAAGTTTTCTGGCAAAATTACGGTAGTGCCGTAATGAATTTTTCGTCCGCAATTTGTGAATATGGAACAACCCTAATGATTTTCACGGCCACATCCTGCAGAGATTTTTTTGGAAAATTACCGCACTACCATAATGCTTTTTACGGTGCCGTAATTTCACTCCAGGTTCATACAGAGACTTTCAGAGGATTTCGATGAGTTACGGAACCGCCGTAATGATTTTTATGGTGTCATAAAGTTAGGCAAATTTCACACATAAACTTTTAGAAACAATTGAGAAGAATACGACACTACCATGACGAATTTCACAGTGCCATAATTGCGGGTCAGTTTACTATAGAAACTTTTGAAAAGAATACGGCACTACCGTAACGTTCTTCATGGTACTGTAATGTTCAACCCAGTTGCCCAATCCTTCCGCTAAAAACATAAAAAGACAATTTCTCGAGATTTAGGGCACCAATGGAAGATCTGTAAAAAGGGGAACGATCAAGATAAAGAGGGAAACGAGCCAAAAGTGAAAGGACCAATTTTTATCAACTACACATGGAAAATTTTAGAGAATCGCCGCTGCCCTAGGGTTCATCGCCGTTTAGCGTATAGACCACCTCAGGCCATGAAATTTATAGGAAAGGTTTGCTTGGAGGAGGAGAAGATACCCAGAAGTTTCTGAGCGAAAGGAGATTAGTCAAGAGAGAAATCAATGAAAGAAGGGTCGACTGCACTATTCATCGTGAGTTTTCAAGCCAAATTATGGCTGTAATTTTCATTACAGCCGTGTTGTTAGTAGATTTTCCTCTTCTTTTTGATTTCTGATCAATATAAACTATGGTTTATTGTAATTCTTCTACCATTCTAGCTTAGACATCTTTTGGGACATGGGGGTGTATTCCCCTTAATTTCAAATGACTAGACGATTTTTATTTCGTTAGGGTACTCTTGTTATGATAATTCTGCTTATGTGATGATTGCCTTTAATTCTTTCTAGTTTCATATTATCAGCATCTTTTAGAGTTTTTGCGATATGGACTGAAAAGTAATTTGCGATGACTTGGAACCCTAAAACTGAGATTAGGAACTCATCGTAAGAAATTATGTTTGTTCTTATTTCTAGGTTTTAGAAGTTTATTGCCATGTTGATGATCTGATCTAGGAATGAGTTATTGAAATAAACATGATGATATTATAAGAAATTAAATATCGGATCTTTGGAGAACCTTAAGTAGAACCTGTGAAAATTAAAGTACGAAAGTATATAGTTTTCACTTGAGATGATTAACTTAGAATTTGGATGCACGAAAATGATCTTTCAGTTCTTTGTCAATCATTTATTTTTATTTAACATTGAATAAATCCTGTGTGAAAGTGAAGATTGGTTCTTTGTAGATTGTCTGCGCGAAAGCCAGATAATTTCTTTATACAGAAAATTTTATCTTTATCATAATAACAGTGGACTAACGATACACTTATTTTCTTCTAGTCATAGAAATTAAGGTGGATAAACCCCTAGTCCCAGTTTCTCTCTCTGACTTTTCCGTGTAGTTTTTGATACTTTGCTTTCATCCTATTCGATTGCCTAGCTAGTAAAATAAAAGAAAAATAAAAAGAATGGCGGCACGCAGGCCTCATAAGAATACATCGCAGGCATACAATTGGGGCTTGACTAGTGATCACAACATCATGCACAAATAAGGTACTTACTCATGACTTTCTTCCTCTTCTTCTTATCACAGATCTTTTGATTATCTGAGACAATGTTTCATCATGATTTTATAGATCCTTTCAGCTGGCAATTTTGTCAGATCAAGAGACCTGGCCAGTCCGAAGACACAATACCCGTCCTACTTGACAAAATTGTGTGCGCCTTCGATCTTAAATCAATTAGAGAAATAATCATCCAATAATTAAAAAGAAATTGAATAGAGGATTGGAAGCAAAGACCTACAATTTTTCCTACTTAGAAAAATCGTGAGCATGGCATATGCAATTTGCAAAAATTAGATAGGGCATGTGAGCATAGAAAAGCATGAAAAACATCGTTCGAGGCTCGCAAGTCGCTCTGATACCACTGTTGGGAAACCCCGGGGATATTTAAAAAATTTTCATAGATAGCACAGCGGAAGAATAACCCCGAAACAGGCCAATCGCAAAAACCCAATGAAGATCATCATGCGAGGGAGTCGACACGATGAGATGAGAAGGTACCTTGAAGCAATTTGAGACGATGTCGATGTGGGCGCCCAAGTGTGTGCCCTCTGCAGTCTCACACACACGGATGCTTTGAGTCTTCTTCTTCCACGCCTGATGCTAGCCTCGGGAAGAAGATCCACGCCAAGGGAGTTCCTCTTGAACACTTGCGCCAATCACCAAGGTGGGGAAGCGCCAAGGGAAGAATAGGATGATGATCTCTTTAGTCTTGATGTACGAAGTGGAGAAAATCTCTAAGAACCCCAAGCTTTCGCCCCTCCACTTGTCTCCACGCCTCCAAGAGGAATTAGTGCCATGAGAGGGGCGGGCAAGGGTCTCTTTTATAAAGATCATGTGTGGCTTGGAGAAGAATTAGGAGAGCATGATTTTAGGAATTAATTAATTAAATCTAAATCCAATTAGGACTCTAATTAATTTAAATAAAATCAACCCTATTAAATCTCCACAAAAATAGGACTCTAATTAATAAATTAATTAGCCCCTATTTTTTCTCAAATGATTAATTCAAAATCAACTTTAATTAATCACATGATATTAATTAAGGCATAGGCGCTACCGCTAGTCTAATTAACTTATCAGTAAGCCCAACTATATAATGGGCCTAGCACAAGGTCCATTATGCATGTTAATCAACCCATTGGATCTAATCCAATTTAACCCAAGGTCAAACGAGGTTAACCATGGTTAATTTGGTCAATATGCCAAAAATGGAAGTTGGCCTTAATAACTTTCTTCCATCTCATTAGGCCCATTGGCGCTAATGAATCTCCCAAATAGATCTGAATTAGCTAATAACTCAATCCAAAGGCTATCCGATCAATATGAAAACTCGAGCATCAAGGTGTGTGACCCTGTAGGTTCCTTTGACATTGGCAGTGCTGACCTAAGGTCACCACAAACAGTGAGTGGCACCTAGCAGTGCATCACTGCTACCCAAGTCATCGGAATGGATATTGACATCGACATCCCCATCATCCAACTAGGCACTAATGTATTATAGTCCCTTTGCCAAACTGATATTTGATTGGACAAGTGTGTCACCACTTGTTATAACCCAATCACATGGTTATGACTAAATCAGGTTCTCACCTGGGTATAGCCATACACTTTTAGTCATAGAACCATAAGGGGCCCTGTGGATATCAAGCTTCCCTCAGGAAGGGGCAGCTTCCCTCAGGAAGGGGCAAATCCTCTATTTGTCAATTGATCTTCTAATATGGGCCGTGACATACTCAATGACAACCGTTATGACCTCCCAACTATGGCGAGATGTTAGGTTGTAACAAAGCATGTCCCTAACCACATAGAAGAGTCAATAACCTCAAGTCTAGGGATCAACACATCGCAAGTCACTTGTGAGGATAACTCATGACATCAAGTCATTGTCTCACAGTAGGTCGACATACTCAGCCTCGGTCATAGAATCTGTTATGGTGGATTGCTTGACGCTTTTCCAGCAAATAGCTCCACGATTCAATTTGAACACATAGCCGGCCTGCGATCTAAAGTCGTCTGGGTCTGACTGGAATGATGCATCTGTGTAGCCCTGAACATAGAGCTCTTCCTGTCCTCCATAGACCAAGAACAGATCCTTAGTTCTCCTCAGATACTTCACGATGTTCTTTACAGTCACCCAGTGCTGCAGACATGGATTGGATTGGTATCAGCTGGTTATGCTCACAGCATAAACCACATCTGGTCTAGTACATAACATTTCATACATGATCGAGCCTACTGCCGAAGCATAGGGCACTCGACTCATTTCATCCCTCTCAATCTGTGTGGTGGGACACTGGCTCGTCAAGAGAGTAAGACCATGTCTCACTGGAAGATATCCTTTTTTGGATTGCTTCAAGTTAAACCTCTCTAGGACCTTATCAATGTAGGTACTTTGACTACGGGCCAAAAGCCTCTTAGATCTATCCCAGTAGACCCTTACGCGTAAAATATAGGTGGCCTCCCCTAAGTCAATCATCTCGAAACACCTCCCTGACCATGTCTTTACAGAGTTAAGACTAGGGATGTCATCGACATACAAGACCAGAAAAATCACCAAGCTCCCACTGAATTTTCTGTACACACAGGGGTCATCTTCACTTTTGATAAAGCCATAGTCTCTTACAGATTCATCAAATCAAAGATTCTAACTTCGAGATGCATGCTTAATTCCATAAATGGATCTCTTTAGCCTACAGACCTTATTGGCATCTGTAGGATGGATGAAGCCATCAGGTTGTGTCATGTACACATGCTCAGTCAGTTTCCCATTAAGGAACGCTGTCTTAACATCTATCAGCCATATCTCATTGTCATGATATGCAGCTATAGCAAGCAGAATCCGAATGGATTTGATCATGGCAACTGGCAAAAAAGTTTCATCATAGTCCACCCCGTGGACCTGTTTGAATCCTTTAGCCACAAGTATTCCTTTATAGGTAACTATATTGCCATCCATTTCAGTCTTCCTCTTGAAGACCCATTTACACCCTATGGGTTTTACCCCATCAAGTAGCTCAACCAAATCCCATACTTGGTTAGCTGACGTGGAATCCATCTCGGATCGCATGACCTAAAGCCATCTCTCGGAGTCTGGTCCACTGAGCGCCTCATCATAGGTACTAGGTTCATCCACAATGATGAAGATCTCATCATGTTGAGTCGGCAGCGACCCATAACTCTCAGGTGCACGACGAATCCTCCCAAACCTACATGGGCCTGTGTCTGAGCCTCAGGTTGCCCAGCAACCGGTGCAGGTGGCTCAGATTCCATCTCTGTGTTTTGTGGTTATACTTGGACCTCGTCCAAGTCAAACATCCTTCCAATAACTTTTTTCATGAGAAATTCTTTCTCTAGAAAAACAGCACCCCGAGCAACAAAAATTTTGTTATCGGTGGGAACATAGAAGTAGTATCCTTTAGTTTCCTTAGGATACCCCACAAACACGCATTTATCATATCTGGGCTCTAGCTTGCTAGAATCCTGATGTTTGACATAAACCTCACATCCCCATATTTTGATAAAAGAGAGGTTAGGGTATCAGCCACTCCATACCTCATATGGCATCTTGGAGACACTCTTAGATGGAACGCTATTCAGTATAAGAGAAGTTGTCTCAAGTGCAAAACCCCAGAATGAGGGTGGTAGAGTTGCATGACTCATCATGGATCGAACCATGTCCAACAAGGTTCAATTTCTAATTTCGGACACACCATTCCATTGAGGTGTTCCAGGAGGAGTGAGTTGGGATAAGATCCCACACTCTCTCAGATAGTCAAAGAACTCACTGCTCAGGTACTCTCCACCACGATCTGATCGAAGAGTTTTAATGGATCTACCAAGCTGGTTCTCTACTTCATATCTGAACTCCTTAAATTTCTCAAATGATTCAGATTTATGTCTCATCCGATAGACATAACCATATCTACTAAAATCATTAGTAAATGTGATGAAGTAGTTGTACCCTCCTCTGGCTTGTTTACTGAATGGCCCACACACATCCCTGTGTATAAGATCCAATAAATCTCCTGCTCTCTCCCTGTCTTGGTGAAGGGCGCCTTTGTCATCTTCCCTAATAAACAAGGTTCACAAGTATCAAATTCCTCTAAGGAACTTGAATCTAACAACTCATTTGCATGGAGTTGTTGAATGCGATTCTTGTTTATATGGGCTAATCGACAATGCCATAGGAAAGCATCAATTGAACCATTTAGTTTGGTCCTCTTACTATTTGTGTTACAAACAGAGCTATCTATGTCCAGGACATATAAACCATTGCATAAAGTACCCTTCCCATAAAACATATTTGCAAATGGAAAAGAACAAGTGTTCTCTTTTATTTCAAATTTAAAACCTTTCCTTGCTAAACAAGGAATGGATACTTTGTTTTTGGTAAGAGAAGGTACATAGCAGCAATTATCTAACTCTAACTGAAGTCCAGAAGGCAAGGAGAGAGTCAAAATTCCGACAGCAACAAAAGCAACTTGTGCTCCATTTCCAACCCATATGTCAATCTCTCCAGGCCACACCGATCTACTTTTCTTGAGCTCCTGCATATTTGTACAAATATGAGCTCCGCATGCAGTATCCAATACCCATGACATAGTAGTAGAAAGATTGACTTCAGTAACATAAATACCTGAGCTTGAAGACAAGGCCTTGCCTTTCTTCTCCTCATTATGAAGTTGCTTGCAGTCCCTCCTCCAGTGACCTTGCTCACCACAGTGGAAGCACCTTTGTTCCTTTGACTTCTTTGCCTTTTTCTTTAGTGCTTTGGTAGGACCTTTGGCACGTTCCTTACCCTTCTTCTTCATCTTCTTGGCCATAGGGACCAAAAGAACAGAATTGGGTTTGGTCTTTCCCATTTCACGCTCGGCTGTTTGGAGCATATTCAACAGTTCCTCCCGAGTGCATTCAATCTAGTTCATGTTGAAATTTATAATAAATGGACTGAAGCTAGGGGGCGGGGACTGTAGAATAAGATCCACAACCAACTCATTATCTATGGTGTGCCCCAGTCTTCTGAGATGATCCACGTTCCCAATCAACTTGAGTACATGGGGTTTCACTGGTGCTCCCTCAGATAACTCGCACCGAAAGACTGCTTTGGCAGTGTCATATCTCTCAGTTCTTGCCTCAACCTCAAACATCTATTTCAGATGAGTGATCATCTGAAAGGTGTTTTGCTCCTCATATTGCACCTGTAGCTCAGGTGCCATAGTGGCTAGCATGAGACATGCTAGTTCCAAAGAGTCATCTTGATGCTTTCTAAAACCATCCCTGTCTGCCGCTCGAGCATTAGGCCTAGGAGTCGCAAGAAGAGGATGCTCAACGACATACAGCTTCTTCTTGAGCTTGAGGGCTATCCTCAAGTTCCGATTCTAGTCCAAGAAGTTGGATCTAACCAACTTGTCCTTCTCAAGATGGGATCGTAGTGTCAATCCACTAGTGTTTATGGCCACTATTCTACAACAACCAAGAAACAACAAATTAGTACTACTTCAAATCATTTAAACTGGACTTGTTTTAAATGATTATGACTCTCATTATTTTAATCGAATTGACAACCCACAAAGTCAATCGGGAAATTTGACATTTCCTAGTAAGATGGGATCCTTATTCCACATGAGGCTTTGCGTCGCACGAGGGTGGGATGAGATGCACAAAGTGACCCATGCTTCTTAAGGTGGGCACGCCGGCTGATTGCACTTGGTAATTCCCCTTACTGAGATAGTCTAGGCATTTCATGTCCAGTGAGGGCTAGATACAGCATGAAACCCTAACAGCTCAACGATGCCTCTAGAGTTCCATTATGTGCCCAGCACATGTGAAAATCTAGTCAAGTCCATTCCTAACCATTAAGCCTAGGGCCAACGAGTTTCCTTGCGAAGGCACACCTAGGGTAAAACTGGACTGGGGAAACCATTGTCACCACACACCTTCCAAAGATAAGTGGGTGTGTCCCACAAAGGTGGGAAACAGTGCACAACACCACTAATCGATAGCTTGATGAGGGCTACGCGTTAGAAGGCTACTAGACTTGATATATTTGATTGAGGGTTTTTGAGGTCTCATCCTCTTAGTTTTATCTTATGTCTAACATTACAGACATGCAATCCTACAGTGAGAATATAAAGATAAAGCATTGTAGGCATGCTTTAGCAGATAAGGAAAGCAGTAAAAGGATGATGCGATCATGGCCCATTCTAGACATTGAACAAGCCCATGCCGAAAGGGGTTCAATTCTTGACCTAAGACTCAAGCCCGTAAGAACTAGACCTAGCCTAGCTGACCTCTAGCTTGATCTTCAGGGTTAGCTCCAAGGTCCACCACACCATGGTTTAGCTCTCAAACCCTAGAGGTAGTTCTAGGGAAACCCTAGAAGCACACCCCACGGTTCAGCCAATGGCATGGGTCCTCCTCCAAGGAAGATGCACCACCTTTGTTGAAGCTTCTTGCGACATCAATTATGTAGGATGTGCCCCCTTAATCTTCATCTTGAATTTTACAAAATAAAAGAAAAAGAATGGAAGCACGTAGGCCTCACAAGAATACATTGCATGCATGCAATTGGGGCTTGACTAGTGATCACAACATCATGCACAAATAAGGTACTTACTCATGCAATTCTATATGCTCATGAAAAACCTAAAATCTGAAATTTTAGTCTCTTACAAAACATGTCTTTCTTCCTCTTCTTCTTATCACAGATCTTTTGATTATCTGAGATTATGTTTCATCATGATTTTATAGATCCTTTCAGCTGGCAATTTTGTCAGATCAAGAGACCCGGCCAGTCCGAAGACACAATACCCGTCCTACTTGACAAAATTGTGTGCGCCTTCGATCTTAAATCAATTAGAAAAATAATCATCCAATAATTAAAAAGAAATTGAATAGAGGATTGGAAGCAAAGACCTACAATTTTTCCTACTTAGAAAAATCGTGAGCATGGCATATGCAATTTGCGAAAATTAGATATGGCATGTGAGCATAGAAAAGCATGAAAAACATCGTTCGAGGCTCGCATGTCGCTCTGATACCACTGTTGGGAAACCCCGGGGATATTTTAAAAATTTTCATAGAAAGCAAAGGGGAAAAATAACCCCGAAACAGGTCAGTCCCAAAAGCCCAGTGAAGATCGTCATGCGAGGGAGTCGACACGATGAGATGAGAAGGTACCTTGAAGCAATTTGAGACGATGTCGATGTAGGCGCCCAAGTGTGTGCCCTCTGCAGTCTCACACACACGGATGCTTCGAGTCTTCTTCTTCCATGCCCGGTGCTAGCCTCGGGAAGAAGATCCACGCCAAGGGAGTTCCTCTTGAACACTTGCGCCAATCACCAAGGTGGGGAAGCGCCAAGGGAAGAAGAGGAAGATGATCTCTTTAGTCTTGATGGAAGAAGTGGAGAAAATCTCTAAGAACCCCAAGCTTTCGCCCCTCCACTTGTCTCCACGCCTCCAAGAGGAATTAGTGCCATGAGAAGGGTGGGCAAGGGTCTCTTTTATAGAGATCATGTGTGGCTTGGAGAAGAATTAGGAGAGCGTGATTTTACGAATTAATTAATTTAATCCTAATCCAATTAGGACTTGAATTAAATTAAATAAAATCTACCCTATTAAATCTCCACAAAAATAGGACTCTAATTAATTAATTAATTAGCCCCTATTTTATCTCAAATGATTAATTCAAAATAAACTTTAATTAATCACATGATATTAATTAAGGCATACGCGCTATCCCTAGTCTAACTAGGGTTAAATATGCGCTTACCTTTTCTTCTCCTTAAGCCCAATTAACTTATCAGTAAGCCCAACTATATAATGGGCCTAGCCCAAGGTCCATTATGCATGCTAATCAACCCATTAGTTCCAATCCAATTTAACCCAAGGTCAAACGAGGTTAACCATGGTTAATTTGGTCAATATGCCAAAAATGGAAGTTGACATTAATAAGTTTCTTCCAACTCATTAGGCCCATTGGCACTGATGAATCTCCCAAATAGATCTGAATTAGCTAATAACTGATCCCAAGGCTATCCGATCAATATGAAAACTCGAGCATCAAGGTGTACGATCCTATAGGTTCCATTGATGATGTGGGACCGAGGCAGGACCTTCGGAGGTCTGCCCGGGTTCGAAAGAAGCCCTCTAGGTATGACTATCCTAGCCACTAGACATGGCTTCCTTAGGACCCCATTTTGCTTATTTTGTCTTAGATTAGGGTGCATCATGTGGTAGGTTAGATCCACCCTCAAATTACACCATGTAGTTACATTTCTAGGTTCCGCCACTTATGCATGGTAGGTTAGTGCATGCAATTAATGTAATAGATTAGATCAACTCCATTTTGGGAACACAAGTCAAATCAGGTCAACACAACTCAAAGTGGCACCAAGAGCCCATCAGCCCATCCTGTGGAAGAATCAGCCCACCCACCTTATGGAACATCACAACAACTACACCAAATCTCACCATCCTAGTTGGCACCCATGTGGATTTGTCTTCACTCTCCAACCGCCTCTTTCCCTTTGGAGTAAAGGGGGACAATGCCAGCTATCCTCAGCTTTTCCAGCAGCCCTCATGAAGGTAAATGCGCCAGCCCATCAATGCAAGGAGCAGCCTGCACTCTACCACTACAACCGCAGGATGTTTCCCCTCTAATTCTGGAAGTTCCTGCCACTATCTACAACCGAAGCCACCAGGAGATCAGCCCCATCAGCAGCTCAGGATTTTCCATTACCCTTTGGAGGAAGACTCCAAAAGAAGTACAAGGATGCCAGCCAACAAATGGAGAAAGGCTCAGCCCCATCAATGCGCCAGCTCAAAGTGCAGAATTTCTTTTTTGCTTGTTTGACTTGTGTATGCGCCAAGGGTTTGTCTCTCCCTTTGGGTGCTCATTATAACCTTGTAAACACTCTTGGTGAAGGTTAGAGTTGAATATTTTGAGAAAATTCAGAAGTGTGTCTTCTAGTGGTGTGTGTCACCTCAACTCTCCCCTCTTCCAAACCTTGCCGAGCGCTCATTTCCTCTTCCCCTCTTCAATCTTCTTCCCCCACTTGCTCATGTCCTGAAGCTGGAAGTTCACGCCACCTTCTCCCATCAGCCTTGAAGAGTCTTCAGCCCAAGAGAAGGAGCTGGGCCAAACCGTGGCTCAAGATGGTGTCACCTACACCATGCCGAGACCAAGAATCCACCCCAAGTTAGCTAAGTTCCTTCTCTACCTTGGTTGTTGTTTTCTTGATGTTCTTTGAGCACCCATCTACACTCACACAGAATTCTCACAGGTGGCACAAGGCCCTTGAAGAGCATGCCAAGCGCATCCCCTCCTTTCCCCCTCTAAGTTAGTTAGTCCTTAACATGTTAGCAAGGGAACTTGGAGATTAGCCTCCCCCTTGATTGTTCTTGTAACTTGGCCTCTTAGTATTCTTTCAAACACTCACCCACGCATGTGTGGGAATGCTGTAATGCCATGGATGTAAGCTCATAAGGCCCTCATTCATGTTGTTCCACCATTGGACCGGTGAAGAACGGGAAGTACGCCCTTTCTATTCTCAAAGGGCGCAAGGTGAGCCTCTCCCTTAGAGTAGTGTTGTTTCATGCTCTAGGTCGCATGCTAGGTTTCAAATTCAGTTTCATCACTTGTCTTAGACTTGCATGATAGGATTTAACTTCAGTTTATTACTCTCATAGTTTCGGCTTTTACCTACAAAATACCAAAACAAACTATTTTCAACTATGTTAGCATAAAGGGTTTCATTAATCTATATTTAACTAGCAAAATGTTTTCAAATCGCGTTGTTTGAATGTTTGTATGACTATCACCCCCATCAATTGACGTTGCCAGTGCTGACCTAAGATCACCACAAGTAGTGAGTGGCACCTAGCAGTGCATCGCTGCTACCCAAGTCATCGGAATGGATATTGGCATCGACATCCCCATCATCGCAACTAGGCACTGATGTATTTTAGTCCCTTTGACAAACTGATATCCGATTGGACAAGTGTGTCACCACTTGTTTTAACCCAATCACATGGTTATGACTAAATCAGGTTCTCACCTGGGTATGGCCACACACTTTCAATCATAGAACCATAAGGGGCCCTATGGATATCAAGCTTCCCTCAGGAAGGGGCAAATCCTCTATCTATGAATTGATCTTCTTGTATGGGTCGTGATAAACTCAATGACAATCGTTATGACCTCCCAACTATGGCGAGATGTTAGGTTGTATCAAAGCATGTCCCTAACCACATAGAAGAGTCAATGACCTCAAGTCTAGGGATCAACACATCTCCTGTCACTTGTGAGGATAACTCATGACACCAAGTCATTGCCTCACAGCGGATCGATCCAGTATATCTGCCACTGATATACCCATATGTTCGTGTTAGTGTTTCGTACCTAACCAGCCCATATACCAGTCTCTCATTTACCATAGCTGTCCCATATCTACTAAGGTACTTGACTGGGGCCAAAAAGTTTGAGCACAGATCCAATCTGTCTCCAGGGACATTATCACATAAGTACACATTCACAGATGTAAACAAACGATGATAACGACAATGCCAGAATGATATATAAATATCAATGTTAAGTAGTACAATAATGGACCAATATTAGGTCCTAGTGCATATACACCAACAATCTCCCACTTGCACTAAGACCTAGAGGTTGAGGAATCTCAACCCCATATCTCCAGCGTGACCATCATGCTTCTGCTGCACCAAAGCCTTAGTCAATGGGTCTACCAGATTGTTCTCTATGTCAACTCTACTAATCTTATCATCACCTAGATCATTGATCTCTCTGATCAGGTGAAAACTCCTGAGTATGTGTTTGGACATTTGATGAGACTGTGGCTCCTTTGCCTGTGCAATCGCCCCATTGTTATCACAATAGAGCTCAATGGGATCCATAGCAGTTGGAACCACCTGAAGATCATAAACGAACTTCCTTATCCAAACAGCTTATTTGGCTACCTCATAAGCGGTGACATACTTAGCCTCGGTCGTAGAATCTGCTATGGTGGATTGCTTGAAGCTTTTCCAGCAAACAGCTCCTCCATTCAATTAGAACACATAGCCGGCCTGTGATCTAAAGTTGTCTGGGTCTGACTGGAATGATGCATCTGTGTAGCCCTGAACACTAAGCTCCCAGTCCTCCATAGACCAAGAACAGATCCTTAGTTCTTCTCAGATACTTCACGATGTTCTTTACAGTCACCCAGTGCTGCAGACATGGATTGGATTGGTATCAGCTGGTTATGCTCACAGCATAAGCCACATCTGGTCTAGTACATAACATTGCATACATGATCGAGCCTACTGCCGAAGCATAGGGCACTCGACTCATTTCATCCCTCTCAATCTGTGTGGTGGGACACTGGCTCTTCAAGAGAGTAAAACCATGTCTCACTAGAAGATATCCTTTTTTGTATTGCTTCAAGTTAAACCTCTCTAGGACCTTATCAATGTAGGTACTTTGACTACGGGCCAAAAGCCTCTTAGATCTATCCCAGTAGACCCTTACGCGTAAAATATAGGTGGCCTCCCCTAAGTCATTCGTCTCAAAACACCTCCCTGACCATGTCTTTATAGAGTTAAGACTAGGGATGTCATTTCTGATGAGTAGTATGTCATCGACATACAAGACCAGAAAAATCACCAAGCTCCCACTGAATTTTCTGTACACACAGGGGTCATCTTCACTTTTGATAAAGCCATAGTCTCTTACAGATTCATCAAATCAAAGATTCTAACTTTGAGATGCATGCTTTATTCCATAAATGGATCTCTTTAGCCTACAGACCTTATTGGCATCTGTAGGATGGATGAAGCCATCAGGATGTGTAATGTACACATCCTCAATTAGTTTCCCATTAAGGAACGTTGTCTTAGCATCCATCTGTCATATCTCATAGTCATGATATGCAGCTGTAGCAAGCAGTATCTGAATGGATTTGATCATGGCAACTAGCGAAAAAGTTTCATCATAGTCTACCCCATGGACCTGTTTGAATCCTTTAGCCACAAGTCTACCTTTATAGGTAACTATTTTGCCATCCATGTCAGTCTTCCTCTTGAAGACCCATTTACACACTATGGGTTTTACCCCATCAGGTAGCTCAACCAAATCTCATACTTGGTTAGCTGACAAGGAATCCATCTTGGAACGCATGGCCTCAAGCCATCTCTCGGAGTCTGGTCCACTGACCGCCTCATCATAGGTCCTGGGTTCATCCTCAATGATGAAGATCCCGTCATGTTGAGTCAGTAGTGACCCATACCTCTCAGGTGCACGATGAATCCTCCTAAACCTACATGGGGCCTGTGTCTGAGCCTCAGCTTTCCCAACAACCAGTGCAGGTGACTCAGATTCCATCTCTGTGTCTTGTGGTTGTACTTGGACCTCGTCCAAGTCAAACTTCCTCCCATTAACTTCTTTCATGAGAAATTCTTTCTCTAGAAAGATAGCACCCCGAGCAACAAAAATTTTGTTCTCTGTGGGAACATAGAAGTAGTATCCTTTACTTTCCTTAGGATACCCCACAAACACGAATTTATCATATCTGGGCTCTAGCTTGCTAGAATCCTGATGTTTGACATGAGCCTCACATCCCTAGATTTTGATAAAAGAGAGGTTAGGGTGTCTCCCACTCCATACCTCATATGGTATCTTGGAGACACTCTTAGATGGAATGTTATTCAGTATAAGAGAAGTTGTCTCTGTTGGTGTATATGCCCTGCAGACCAATATATGGACATGGTCAGGCATTATTTGAATGTACTTTGATAGAACTATTAGTCTTTATATAGGCATGGTCATTATTATGCAGACTTTGTTGGGGTATGCCCTTAAGGCTAATGTTTGAGGCCTTGGGATTATATCAGTATCATGTATAAACTCAATGTTTATAAAGGCAATGGTTGTTATTCAGGTTGTTGCGTTATCTGCTGCCATATGTATACTTCTGAATAATGTCTCAATGCTGTTCAGCTTGGCTGACATGCAGTATTGTCCTTAGTCGAGATATCTTGGTGAACATGAGACAGCCTTGATATGATTGAGACTAATATGCGTTCTAATCTTATAGGATGCTTCGAGCATGGAAGAAGATGTAGACTCATGGGTACATTGGTTGTACTGGATAGACCCTACTTACGATGTTCAATTTCTTGTCACAATGTGAATAATCCTTATATGCAAACAAGTGGCATACTTCCTCTGACTTGAGATCACTTGTGTTTCTAAATGATGATTGGCATTGTTTTGAGGTAGTTCA
>JANTFE010002427.1:22624-36402 GCA_027562315.1 Costus pulverulentus | reverse complement strand
GCTATGGAAGATAATACTGCACATAAAAAATCAGAGTCAGTAATGAAAAGTCCACTGCATAAATAAATAATATCATGGAATAAGAGGCAGCAAAAGAAATAAGAATCTACAAGTGGTATTATCCAGTGTCGAGGGCTGGAAACAGTGATGTCAGAGGCAGATGCAGTGGTAGCTAGTGATGGATGCAAATCTGGAGAAGCAGCTATAACAGGTAGAAAGCAATTTTTGAATTTTTTATGAAAAGTAGCCATACCCAAGAATAAGATTTAATGATCCAAACAGAAAATAGACAAAACCATGAAGTAAAATAAAACTTGATCTTTCCAGGTATGTGAAAAATAAAGGATCAAAATCTCTTAGGAATTTAGGGTATCAGCAGAAAGAAGGCTACTCAGATTACAAAATGAAAAACTGCACAGAATCTAATCAGAATCAAAAAGTTGCTATGTGTTTCAGAAAGATCCATGGATTCTAAAATTCAGCAAAAATATCCAAATAATAGACAAAGATCAGTACTTCCATGTCGCGCCAAAAATAAAAAAATTTTGTAACCCAGTTTCTTAAATCAATGCGAGAAGGCCCCTACTCAATAACTGGAAGCAGTTTACAAATACGGTACCGTAATATGCGTTACGGCAGTGCCGTAATTTGCAAAGAACTCTTGGGTAAGAAATAATTAGGAAATACGGTACCATGAAATTCCTTATGGTACTACCATATTTGTGAAAAACTTTTCGAAAAGAAAACACTCAAGATTACGGCACGTAAAGTAAAAATGGGTCAGAAAATACGGTACCGTAAAGGAAATATGGTACCGCCGTAAAATACTAAAAACTCTCGGAAAAGAAATCAGAGTAGATTACGGGCGTAAACTAGATTACGGCAGTGCCGTATTTTGCACAAAATTTGATTTTCCTGCAAAAAATAAAAGCAAAATTAATTCTAAAAATAAATTAAAATAAAAGAAACTAAACTAAGATAAAAGTGCTTTGGTTGCCTCCCAATAAGCGCTAATTTTAGGTCCATAGCTTGACCAAAAATCAATATCATGGTGAAGTAGGTGAATCGGTTCCAAAATATAAAGCATATAATTGTCTGCATTTCCTTTTTCCAAACAGTTTAGCTACAAATCCAGATATCCAGAATTTCACATAAATCATGATTAATGTGGCTTTCTCAAATTTGTAGAAATTAAAATTCTCAAATCCACTCAACGTAATCTTTATGATCTTCCTATGCTTATCAAAAAGTAAAATCATAAGTCCTTTCTTCAAATTAATATTTTCAGTGGCAATAACAAAAGGACCTAGATTAAAAGATTCAAGTATTGGATCATCAAAATAATGTTTATGTCTTTCATTAGATTCCTCGATAAAGCACAAATTTTCAAATAGATCAAAAATTTTAACAATAGTTTTGGGCAAAACATCAAGGTGAGATTCATTCAAATCCTTTTCAAGTTCCTCATGTTTGTCATCAAATAATCTATCAATATCAAAATTATCAACAAAATCAAGATGAGACTCTACAAAATCGATTTTCTCATGCTTCTCCACAAATAATTCATTATCAGAAGAGTCAAAATCAGAATCATATGAAAAAGAATTAATAGAATCAGAGTTGACCACAAGAGATTTATCACTAATTTCAAAAATATCACCAAAATCAAAGTGGGGCTCATCAATGTCTATAATTTATGAACCTTCATCATGCTCATCAGATTTAACCATAAACAAGATATTATCAAAATCAGAATTATCATCAAAAGAAGGTTCTTCAATTTCAATTTTCTCAATCTTCTCCTCAAATAAATTAGCAGATGAATCAGTTCTACAATCATCAAAATCAGAGTGAGATTCAATAATATTCACATAAGGCTCAATCTCAAAACAATCATGATCACAAGGGGAATTTTCTAATTCAAATTTTTCAGTATCAAATTCAAATTGTGGTTTAGAAACATGATCAGAGGAATCATCATATAAAGAAGTTCGGTTTTCCCATCTAGAATACAATCGATCTTGTTCTTGCCATGATAAATTTGGTTTTAAAAATGGGCAATCAGAGGAACAATGATCAGGATATCCACAAATAACACAGTAATCAGAAGAACAAGATTGCATATAAGAGTTAAATTGATCTACAAGAGATTTACCTTGTGGCATGTATACCTCACCTCTTTCAGTTGCCTAGGAGTTGTGATTAAAAGACAGGTTTTCAAATCTATCAAGAACAAAAAGATAATCCCACACCAAACAATCAAAATTTTTTTTTATTTTTCAGAATATAGAAAAAATTAGAAAATCTAAAACACAAGCAAATTCACAAATCTTCAGATATCACAGTTCTGTCACAACTGTGAAAATCCAAAACATGCAAAAAGAAAAAAAACAAAGTTAATTCTAAAACAAAAATACTTAGTCTAGCAATACTAACAACTATTTTGATATTAACAAAACTAAGGTCCCCGGCAACGGCGCCAAAAACTTGATAGGATTCCGCAAGTGCACGGAATTATCGAAGTAATAAAAATATCGATCCATAGAGACCTTATTGTTAATTACCAAATAATTGTTTTCTCGCTAGCTAAGTAAACCGAATATGATGCGAGTAAACAATAGGAAAGCGCACAAAATAAGAGATAATCAAAGAGAGATACATGGGACTAGGGTTTCATCCACCTTAACTTCAATGATTAGATATATAACGGGTTCGTCAATCAAATCTTGCTAAAATAAAGACCTAATTTACTTCATAAAAGGATTATCTCACTTTCGTGCAGATAACCACGCAGAGATAAATCCTCACTTTCGCGCAAGATTTATCCTAGGCTAAAGATAAGTAAATCATCAATCAGAGAATTCAAAGATCACTTTTGTGCATCCGAATTCTAGGTTGATAATCTCTAGTGGAGTCTCAAGGATCACTTTCGTGCATCTGAGTCTCTACACTAGTTTTACTCATGGATCTCCAACATTCTGATCCTTGCTTTCGCACAAGATCTCCACGTTTGACAAATAGACTCGATCTATAGATTCATATTATAATCATGGCAATTAATCTACTATAACAAATCAAATTGGATCTAACCTAAGGAAGGGATCCTAACATGCAATTCTAGGGGTCCAAGTTCTCAAGCAAATCACCTTTCAGTCTCATTGCGAAAACTCTAAAAACATAATTAGTAACATAGACTTATAGAGAGTCTAAGCACAATTATCACATGAGCAAAATTATCCTGGCAAAGTTATCATGACGAAAAAGAAGATTATCTAATCATTAAAAATCAAGCGGATTACACCCCATGTCCCAAAAGAGTATTAAGCTTGCATGAAGAAAGAGATACAATAAATCATAGTCTTAGAGTGATCAGAAAACAAAAAGAAAGGAAAAACAACGTTACAACACGGCTGTAAAATCCTTTACAGCCGTAATTTGCTTTGATGAACAGCGCTGTCACTGCTGTTTCGTTGATTCCACCTCTGATTGGACTCCAAATGCTCTAAATATTCTGTGGTGTCTTCCTCTCCTCTAGGAAAAGCTTCTGTGTGAAAATCACGGCCTGAGGTTCCCTCTCCGCCTATCGGCGCGAGGCTAAACCCTAGCCACCTCCCTGGCGATTTCTCCCTCGATACTGTATAAACATTCCTCCTTCCACTTCGTACACCTTTCCCTCTTAAAGATGAGTCTGCAGCAACTTTCAGATCCTAATTTGGAGCTCTGGATCAAAAAGTTATGGCCCGAACAAGTTTCAGCCATGGAAGACTCGCGATTTTGACTGGTAATTACGGCCGTGTAATAATTTACGGCAGTGTCGTAATATTGGCTGAGTGTTCTGTTCTGGAAACTCTGGAAAATACGGCATTGTAATTTGGTTTACGACAGTGCCGTAAAATCGGCTGAACTCTCTGGTCGGATTCGTCGGGGAAATATGGCCCGTGTAATTCTTTACGGTAGTGCCGTAATTTCGGCAAAAGTCTCTGTTTAGAAAGTGCCCCAAAATACGGCCGTGTAAATCCTTACGGCGGTGCTGTATTTTTACGAAAACCTTCTGTTTGGAAAATCACCAAAATACGGCCGTGATCTCGATAATACGGTAGCCGTGAAAAATACGATACCGTAAAATCCCTTTCAGCACTGCCGTATTTTGGTCTTTAGCCTCGATTTGCTTGAAAATTCTTGTGTGACCTCCTCTTGACGATGGTAACTCTTCCATGTCTTTGATTTTGCTTAAAAACGCCCAAAATAGTGCCTTTTGCCTGAAAATCATGAAAAACCAAAATAGAAGTAGACTTTGCAATACTCGATGAATTTAGCATGAAAACAAGTTAAAGATCCTCAATTTAGCATGAAAAGATATCTAAAATGATACAAAACATACTATATATTTTGGTGTCATCATCTTACTCTCTCCAAGAGCTAGTGTCCCTCAATACAGGCGAAGAGAGAGGACATAAGTCGAGCCCCCAATGCTTCAGTAGTGAGATCGATCATGTATGCGATGTTATGTACTAGCCTAGATGTGGCTTATGCTATGAGCATAGCCATCTGATACCAATCCAATGTGGGTGTTTAACACTGGATAGCTATGAAGAACATCTTAAAGTATCTGAGGACAACTAAATATTTATTCTTAGTCTTTGATGGATAGGAAGAGCTAAATGTTCAGGGCTACACTGATGCTTCATTCAAGTCTAATCCAAATGACTTTAGATTGTAGTCCAGCTATGTGTTTTTGTTGAATGGAGATGTTGTATGCTGGAAAAGTATCAAGCAGACCACCATATCTGATTCTACAACTGAAGCCGAGTGTGTTGCAGCTTTTGAGGCAGCCAAAGAAGTTGTTTGGATAAAAAAGTTCATCACTAAACTTCAAGTGGCTCCAAGTGTTGTGGATCCCATTGAGCTATATTGTGACAACAATAGAGCAATTGCCAGGCTAAAGAACCAAGGTCTCACCAGAAATTCAAACACATACTCAGGCGCTTCCACCTGATCAAGGAGATCATTGATAGAGATGATGTCAAGATAAGCATAGTTGACACCAAGAACAAACTAGAGATAGACTGAGCAAGGCTTTGGCACAGCAGAAGCTTGATGGTCATATTAAAGATATAGGGTTGAGGTTTCTGAACAACTAGATCTTAGTGCAAGTAGGAGTTTGTTGGTATTTGTGCCTTAAGGACCAGTTGTTGGTTTGACAATGTACTATATACTTTGATATTTTATATATCCTTGCATTGTCTTTGTCATACTTTTGATGTGTCTGTGTTTGTATATATCTACATAATAATATCCCTGGAGATAGATTTTATCTAGTCTTAAAGATTGTCCATAGTAAAGTATCATAGTGGATAAGGGACAGCTATAGTGCACGTGAAACTAGTATATGCACTAGTTGAGCATGAGATGCTAACATAGGCATATGGGTATATCAGGGTAGATATACTAGACTGACCCACTGTGAGGATTAACTTTGGTGTCACAGGTTAATCTTATTGGGAAACCCCGAGCATTTTTAAATCTAAAAACATAGTGGAAACGAAACCCAAAATGAGTTTCGTAATTCAACAAGGATCGGTCTTACAAGGGAACCACTGGATATGATAGAATATGTACCTTTAATGCAATTTAGGAGTAGTTGATGATGATGTTGAGATGCGCAAAGGAGCGTCCTCTACACTCGTGCACACATGGGCTTCTTGAGATTCCCCTTTCTCCACTCTCCAGTGCTAGCCTCGAGTGAAGAGATCCATGCCTCTGGGTTCTCAAAACCTTGCTTGCACCACCTCCTTGAAGTTGCGCCAAGGGGCAAAAAAAGGGAGTCGACTTCTTCTAACATGTGCCACCACTACAGTTGCACTAATAAGGAAGAATCTCCTTCACTAAGTTGCGCCACCACCAAGGGATGTGCTAAAGGTGAAGAGGGAAGCCTTTAAGCTCTACTTGTTGCCACAAACAAGAATAGTGGTGTTAAGAGGGAGAGGTTGGCAACTAGGGTTGAGAGGGGAGATGAATGTCCTAGGCGGCTAGGGTTTAGAGAGACAAGCATGATGATATGCACTGTTGGTGTATATGCCCTAGGACCTAGTTTTGGTCCATTATTGTACTACTTGACGTTGATATTTTATATATATCATTCTAGGCATTGTCATTATCTATATTTGCTTGCACCTGCGATTATATACTTATATGATAATGACCCTGGAGACAGATTGGATCTGTGCTCAAATGATTGTCCCCAATCGATGTACCTGAGTGGATATGGGACAGCTTTGGTACTTGTGAGACTGGTATATGGGCTGGTTAGGCACGAGGTGCTAACGCAGGCATATGGGTATATCAGTGGTGGATATACTGGACCGACCCACTGTGAGGCAATGACTTGGTGTCACGAGTTATCCTCACAAGTGATAGGAGATGCATTGATCCCTTGACTTGAGGTCATTTGCCATTCTATATGGTTAGGGACATGCTTTGATACAACCTAACACCTTGCCGAAGTTGGGGGGTAATAACGGTTGTCATTGAGCATGTCACGACCCATAGGAGAAGGTCAATAGACAGATAGAGGATTTGTCCCTTCCTAAGGGAAGCTTGATATCCATGAAGCTCCTCTATGGTTCTATGACTTAAAGTGTATGGCCATACCCAGGTGAGACCTGATTTAGTCATAACCATGAGATTGGATGAAAACAAGTGGTGACAAACTTATCCAATCGGATATCAGTTCAGCAAAGAGACTGGAATGCATCTGTACCTAGTTGCGATGATGGGCATATCAATGTCGATATCTATTACAATGACCTGGGTAGCAGCGATGCACTGCTAGGTGCTACTCACTACTTGTGGTGACCTTTGGTCAGCACTATCGGCGTCAGAGGAACCTACAGGGTCGCACACCTTGATACTCGAGTTCTCGTATTGATTGAGAAGCCTTATGATCGAGTTATTGGATGACTCGGATCTATTTGAGAGATTTCATCAGCGCCGATGGGTCTGATGTGATGGAAGAATGTTATTGTAGCCAAACTTCATTTTTGGCAGGTTGACCCGAATTTGACCATGGTTAGGTCACATTTGGATTTGGGTTGCATTGGATTGGATCCAATTGCTTAATCAACCCATTCAATGAGGTTTGGGCTTGCTCATTACCCAATGAGGCCCAATAACAACCCCATTGGCGCCTAAGGGGTATAATGGGGTTTTGGATGGCCAAAGTTACTTCATTATGCGCCTAGCCCTAACCCTGAGCGCCTCTTGCTCTATATAAGAGGCCCTATTCGCCTCCTCTCTAATATTCTACTCCCAGGAGGCGTGAGAACACAGAGAGATGCGAGAGCAAGGGCAAGAGGCACAAGTGATCTCTTCCATCAAACCCTAGCCGCAAGCCTTGATCTTCCTTTCCTCTTGGCGCAAGGAATTTGGTGCTTGGCGGCTTCCCTCTTCTTCATCCTTCTTCATCCTTGGCGCATATACCTTGGAAGTGGCACAAGTTGTGAAGAAGGTGGACTAAGGCTTGGATCTTCTTCTCGAGGCTAGCACCGAGCGTGGAAGAAGAGGACTCGAGGCATCCGTGTGTGTGAGACTGCAGAGGGCGCACGCTTTGGGCGCCTATCTCGACATCGGCCTCATCTTGCTTAAGGTATATACTATCTCATCGTGTCGACTCCCTCGCATGCGATCTTCACTGGATTTTTGGGACCGGCCTGTCTCGGGGATATTAGTTAGCTGTGCATTATATTTGTGTAATCTCTACCTCTAAAAATTATAAAATATCCCTGGGGTTTCCCAACAGTGGTATCAGAGCGACTTGCGAGACTCGAACGATGTATTTTCATGCTTTTCCATGCTCACATGCCATATCTCAATTTTCGCAAATTGCATGATCACATGGAGAATGATTTTTCTAAGTAGGAAAAATCAGGGTTTCTTGTTTCTATCATTTTTTCAATCTCTTTTGGATTTTTGGGTTATTTTTCTTGTATGATTTAAGGATCAAAGGCGTACGTGGTTTTGTCAAGTAGGACGGGCATTGTGTCTTCGGACTGGCTAGGTCTCTTGATCTGACAAAATTATCAGCCGCAAGGATCTTTGAAATCATCATGAAAGTTTAAACGCAAATAACCAAAAGATTTGTGATAAGAAGATGAGGAAAAGAGACTGGTTTTATGAAAAAGTAAAATTTCACATTTTATGTTTTTCATGAGCATGTAGAATTGCATGTGTACCTTGCTTGTGCATAATGTTGTGATCATGAGTCAAGCCCCTTTTGCATGCCTATGATGTACTCTTGCGCAGCCTGCGTGCCGCTTTTCTTTTATTTTAAATAAGAAGAAGATTAGGGTGTCGCACATCACTTGAAGAATTGGCACATGCATGCTTGTTTGCGCACCTTGCCTAGTGGCACAAGAAGCACCCTTCATTGATGGCGCATCACCCTTGGAGGAAGACCATGGCATTGGCCGAACCTTGGCGGACCCCTAGGGTTTGAGTGCTAAACCATGAGAGAAGGACCTTGGAGACAACCTTGAAGATAGAGCTAGAGGTCGGCTAGGTTAGGTCTTGTCTTTGGGGCTTGAATCCTAGGTCAAGAGTTGAACCTCCTTTTGGCATGGGTTGGTTCAATGTCTTGAATAGGTTATGATCACATCATTCATTTATTGCTTTCGATATCTGCTAAAGCATGCCTGTTTTATCGTTATGTTATCACCATAGGATTGCATGCTTGTAATGTTAGACATAAGATAAAACTGATGAGACCTCAAAAACCCTCATAAATAAATATCAAGTCTAGTAGCCTTCTAACGTGTAGCCCTCACTAAGCTATCGATTAGTGATGTTGTGAATTGTTTCCCACCCTCGTGGAACACACCCACTTATCTTCAGAAAGTGCGTGGTGGCAATGGTTTCCCCAATCCATTTTAATCGGGCGCGCCTTCGCAAGGAAACTCGTTGGCCCTAGGCATAATGGTTAGGAATGGACTTGACTAGAATTCCATATGTGCTAGGCACATGATGAAACTCTAGAGGCATCATTGAGAAGTTAGGGTTTCATGCTGTATCCAGCCCTCGCTGAACATGAAATGCCTAGACTGTCTCAATAAGGGGAATTGCTTGGAGCAATCGGCCGGCGTGCCCACCTTAGGAAGCATGGGTTACTTTGTGCATCTCATCCCACCCTTGTGGGACGCGAAGCCTCATGTGGAATAAGGATCCCATCTCACTAAGAAGTCTTAAACTTCCCGATTGACTTTGTGGGTTGTCAATTAGATTAAAATAGTGGGAGCCATAATCATTTAAAATAAGTCTAGTTTAAATGATTTGAAGTAGTACTAAGTCTGCTGTTTCTTGATTGTTGTAGATCAATGGCAACAAACAATAGCGGATTAACACTGCGATCACTCCATGATAAGGATAAGTTGGTTGGAACCAACTTTATGGACTGGCATCGGAACTTGAGGATAGCCCTCAAGCTTGAGAAGAAGTTGTATGTCCTAGAGCAGGCTCTTCCGGCGCCTCCTCCACCTAATGCCCGAGCGGCAGATAGGAATGCTTTTAGAAAGCATCAGGATGACTCTATGGAGGAATCATGTCTCATGCTAGCCACTATGGCACCTGAACTTCAGGTGCAATATGAGGAGCAGAACGCTTTTCAGATGATCACTCTTTTGAAATAGATGTTCGAGGCTCAGGCTAGAACTGAGAGATTTGACACTACCAAAGCAGTCTTTCGGTGTAAGTTATCTAAGGATGCAGCAGTGAGACCCCATGTTCTCAAGCTGATTGGGAACGTGGATCATCTCAGGAGGCTGAGACACACCATAGATAACGAGCTGGTTGTGGATATTAATCTGCATTCCCTGCTCCATAGCTTCAGTCCGTTTATCTTAAATTTCAACATGAACTGGATTGAGTGCACACGGGAGCAATTGATGAATATGCTCCAGACAGCCGAGCGTGAGATGGTAAAGACCAAACCTAATTATGTTCTTTTGGTCCCTACGGCCAAGAAGATGAAGAAAAAGGGTAAGGCACATGCCAAGGGCGATGCCAAGGGTCCTACCAAGGCACTGAAGAAAAAGGCGAAGAAGTCAAAGGGCCAGAGGTGCTTCCACTGTGGCAAGCAGGGTCACTGCAGGAGGGACTGCAAGCAACTTCAGAATGAGGAGGAGAAAGGCTTAGCCTTCGCTTCTAGCTCAGTTATTTATGTTACAGAAGTCAACCTTTCTACTTCTATGTCATGGGTATTGGATACTGCATGTGGAGCTCATATTTGTACAAATATGTTTGGGCTCAAGAAAAGTAGATCGGTCCGACCTAGAGAGATTGACCTACGCGTTGGAAACGGGGCACAGGTTGCTGCTGTTGTTGTAGGAGTTTTGACTCTCCCCCTGCCATCTGGACTTCAGTTAGAGTTAGATAATTGCTATTATGTACCTTCGCTTACTAAGAACATTGTATCCATTCCTTGCTTGGCAAAAAAGGGATTTAAGTTTGAAATAAATAAGAACTCTTGTTCTTTTTCATTTGCAAATATGTTCTATGGGAAGGGTACTTTGTGCAATGGTCTATATGTGTTAGACATGGATAACTCTATTTGATAAAATTTCTATTGATAAAATATCTTCCTTGATGATGTGAGCACTTATACTTGTGATTAGAGAAAAACCCTATCATGTTAGATTTATTTCTTCAATGCATATATATTTTTGAAATTTGACGTAGGTTGATGCATGAAATTTTGAGTAGATGTGTTATTTGATGAATAAGATCTAAAAGTGAAACTACTCCTTTAAATAAAATGAGCATATGAGTATGATTTGTGAATTGATATCAATTGATCAACCTAGTAGATGTTTAGTCTATTTTGCTATTTGTTGGGAAGGAAGAATCCAAGATCTATAAAAATAGTGAGAGACTCCCCTACTTGGCACTATGTAAAATTGATAGTGGTACCTAAGACATGGGTTGAAGTCTGTAAAAAAATAATGAGATATAAAAAGAATAAGACTCCTCTACTTGGCACTATGCAAAATTGATAGTGGTACCGAAGATAAGAGTTAAAGTCAAAAATAAAAAGTGTGTATCTAAGTGGGTACATGCCATCTTCAAAAAAAAAATCATGTGTGGAAAAAGATCTTGGAAACCTAATTCCTGTAAACAAAAGCATGATAGATTTGAGCTGAAAACTGGGTGAAATCATGAGATTAAAAATTCTATTTATTATACAAGTTGCAAAGTTTTATTTGATTGAATTGTAGATCTAAAGGGTTAAGTTCTAAGGATGATATGTTTACTTGAAGTTTTGTGAAACAATTGATGGAATTTTTCATTGATGATTGTATTTTAGATATTTATTCAGCATGAAAAGGTTATTCTTGTGATCAACTTTTGACTTCAAAATTTGATTTTTGCTTGAGGACAAGCAAAGTTTGAGCCTTATGTGTTTGATGACACCAAAATATGTAGTATATTTTGTATCATTTTAGATATCTTTTCATGCTAAATTGAGGATCTATTACTTGTTTTCATGCTAAATTCATCGAGTATTGCAAAGTCTACTTCTATTTTGGTTTTTCATGATTTTCAGGCAAAAAGGCACTATTTTGGGTGTTTTTAAGCAAAATCAAACACATGGAAGAATTACCATCATCAAGAGGAAGATACATAAGAAATTTCACGCAAGTCGAGGCTAGGAACCAAAATACGGCAGTACCATAAAGGAGTTTACGGTACCATATTTTGACGCTGCCGTATTATCAAGAACACGGCCGTACTTTGGAGCTTTTCCAAACAGAAAGATTTTGTGATTTTACGGCACTGCCGTAAAGAATTACACTGCCGTATTTTGGAGTGTCTTCAGAACAGAAACCTTTGCTGAAATTACGGCACTGCCGTAAACTTCTACACGAGCCGTATTTTCCAGATATATTCCGACCAGAAAGTTCAACCGAAATTATGGCACTGCCATAAACCAAATTACGGGCCATATTTTCTAGCATTTTCAGAACAGAACACTCAAGCTATTTTACAGTAGTGCCGTGAGATATTACACTGCCGTAAATCCCAGTCAAAAACATGATTTTTACGAGTCCAAATTTTCCATGAGCCATAACTTTTGATCTAGAGGTTCAAATTGAAATCCAAAAGTTGTTGCCGCTTCATCATTAAGAGGAGAAGACACACGCATCGGAAGAAGGAACGTTTATCCAGTATCGAGGGAGAAATCATCAGAGAGGCGGCTAGGGTTTGTTCTCACGCTGAGAGGCACAGAGGGTACCTCAGGCCATGGTTTTCACTCAGAAGCTTCACCTAGAGGAGAGAAAGACGCCACAAAAGTTTTAGAACGTTTGGAGTCCGATCGGATGAGTAATCAACAAAACAGCAGTGACAGCGTTGTTCATCACGAAATTACAGGTGTAATTTACATTACACCCGTGTTGTAACATTGTTTTTTTTCTCCTTCTCTGATTTCTAATTGTTCTAAACTATGATTCATTGTATTTTTTCCTCCATGCAAGCTTAAAACTCTTTTGGGACATGGGCTGTAATCCCCTTGATTCTTAATGATTAGATAACTCTTCTATTTTCGTCATGATAATTTTTGTTATGATAATTTTACTTTGTGATGGATTGTGCTTAGACTCTCTATAAGTCCATATTCCAAAATATGTTTTTAGAGTTTTTGCAATGAGACTGAAAGGTGATTTGCTTGAGAACTTGGAACCCTAGAATTGCATGTTAGGATCCCTTCCTTAGGTAAGATCTAATTTGATCTGTTCAAGTAAATTAATTGCCATGATTATAACATGAATCTATAGATCGAGTCTATTTGTCAAACGTGGAGGTCTTGTGCGAAAGCAAGGATCGGAACGTTGGAGATCCATGAGTAAAACTAGTTTAGAGACTCGGATGCACGAAAGTGATCCTTGAAACTCCACTAGAGATTATCAACCTAGAATTCGGATGCACGAAAGTGATCTTGAGTTCTTTGATTGTGAAAGTCCCCTAAAGGGGGGGCGAAACCCTAATAGGCGCATATGTATAAATTTTGCAAAGCGGAAGCTAGGGTTTCTAGGATCACATGTATGAACATAAGATCAACTTGTTAAAAGATTGCAAAGATCGACAAGGGATCATACCATAGCCATTGCTTGGATGGAGACTTGGAAGAAGAGGGCGAGCGGCTCTCCTCCAAAGGTGACGCACACAAGATGGTGAGGGCTTCCTCCCTTGTGTTCTTTGTGCTAGCAAAGATCTCCAAGGAGTCCTAGTCACATGAAGGAGATCGGATGTGTTCTTGGCTTGCCGAATACCTTCTCCTCCCTCTTGGAGATGAGACACACTCAAGAGAGCTCTTGGCGAGAGAGAGGCGTTTTAGCATTAAGGCGTTTTCTTGGCCTTGAGGCGTTGAGGCGTTGAGGCGTTGAGGCTTCCAAATATGGTAAGTCTTCACTCCACACATTCACACTTAGTGAACTAATCAAAACGCCCCATTACTTGAACCATGCGTTCACATAAGTGAACCGGTTCAATTGACTTAGGTTCAACGACCAAATCAAACCAAGACCAAACCAAGACATGGTCTAGATCTCATTAAACCAAAAAGGTTCAAGATCTAACCACACATCACTTGATGCTCTTGATCTCGTCAATCTAGCATCAGATCTCTCAATCGAAGCTTACCGATCTCAAGCCCTAATCAATCAAACATGATCAGACCAGATCTCACTTACAATCAGAGATTAAATCCCTTTTAAACTGAACCCAAACAA
>JANTFE010002420.1:0-11547 GCA_027562315.1 Costus pulverulentus | reverse complement strand
TTACGTGCGCCTTTGATCTTTAAATCAAACAAGAAAAATAGTCAAAAAATCCAAAAGAGATTGAGAGGATGATAGAAACAAGAAACCCTAATTTTTCTACTTTTAGAATAATCGATTGCCATGCATCATGCTATTTACGAAATAGAGATATGGCATGTGAGCATGAAAGAAAAGCATAAAACATCGTTCGAGTCTTGCAAGCCCCTCTGATACCACTGTTGGGAAACCCCGGGGACATTTTATAATTTTCAGAGTTGTAAACATTCATACATTCATTGCACAGCGGAAGAATGTCCCCGAAACAGGCCGGTCCCAAAAACCCAGTGAAGATCGCATGCAAGGGAGTCGACACGATGAGTTAGGAAATACCTTAGAGCAAGAAGAGAGCGATGCCGATGTAGGCGTCCAAGTGTCCGCCCTCTGCAGTCTCACACACACGGATATCTTGAGTTCTTTTCTTCCACGCCCGGTGCTAGCCTCGGGAAGAAGATCCAAGCCTTTAGGGAGATGTTCTCTTCTCTTGCGCCACCAAGATAGAAGATGATGCGCCAATATAAGAGGGAAGACTATTCAAACCGCCAAGTGCTAATACTTCCTGCGCCAAGAGGAAAGAAGGAGAAGACTTGCGGCTATGAAAGGAGGAAGATGCGCCCTTGCTCCAAGCTTTCGCCCCTCTACTTGTGTTCACGCCTTCAAGGATTGATCATCATTATAAGGGGGCGATTAGGGTCTTATTTATAGGGCAAGAGGCGGTTAGGGTATGGGCTAGGATCAAGACAAGTGTAGGGCTAGGATGAGGAGGTTTGAGATAAGGAAAGTCTCCAAGACACTTCCTTAATTCTCATTCAACCTTTCCTCATAAAGCTCCACGCCTTCCTTGTGCACCTAGGCCCTTCCCTTGCGCCCCAAGCAATGCCATGATGGCATTCATTCCATCCAAGGAAGAGGGGAGGCGCCAATTGCTTCCATAATGAAGCAATTTTGTCACCCTAACCCCATTATGCCCCTTAGGCGCCAATGGGGTTTGGTTTCTTCCCATTATGCCCTTTTAGCTTCTCATCTCTTCATGAGAACTTGTTATTGGGCCTCATTGGATAATGAGCTAGCCCAAACTCCATTACATGGGTTGATTAAGCACTTGGATCCAATCCAATGCAACCCTAATTTAAATGTGACCAACCATGGTCAAATACGGGTCAACCTGCCAAAAATGAAGTTTGGCTCCAATAACATTCTTCCATCTCATCAGGCCCATTGGCGCTGATGAAATCTCCTAATTAGATCCGAGTTATCCAACAACTCGATCATAAGGCTTCCCGATCAATACGAGAACTGAAGTTTCAAGGTGTGTGACCCTGTAGGTTCCTCTGATGCTGGCAGTGCTGACGAAAGGTCACCACAAGCAGTGAGTGGCACCTAGCAGTGCATCGCTGCTACCCAGATCATTGGAATGGATATCGACATCGACATCCCCATCATCGCAACTAGGTACAGATGCATTACAGTCTCTTTGCCGAACTGATATCCGATTGGACAAGTGTGTCATCACTTGTTTTCATCCAATCTCATGGCTATGACTAAATCAGGTTCTCACCTGGGTATGGCCATACACTTTCAGTCATAGAACCATAGAGGAGCTCCATGGATATCAAGTTTCCCAAAGGAAGGCGCAAATCCTATGTCTGTCCATTGACCTTCTCATATGGGTCGTTACATGCTCAATGACAACCTTTATGACCTTCCAACTACGACAAGGTGTTAGGTTGCATCAAAGCAAGTCTCTAACCATATAGAATGATCAATGACCTCAAGTCAAGGGATCAATGCATCTCCTGTCACTTATGAGGATAACTCGTGACACCAAGTCATAGCCTCATAGCGGGTCTATCCAGCATATCTTCCCATGATATACCCATGTGTCTGCGTTAGCACCCCGTGCCTAACCAGCCCACATACCAGTCTTACAAGCACCATAGTTGTCCCATATCTACTAAGGTACATTGACTGGGGATAATTATTTGAGCACAGATCCAATCTGTCTCCTGGGACATTATCATGTAAGTACACAATCGCAGGTGTAGACAGACAATGATAACGACAATGCCAGAATGATATATAAATATCAATGTCAAGTAGTACATAAGTTGACCAAAGCTAGGTCCTAGGGCATATACACCAACACTTAGAAGTTACCCTTGGGTTAGGGTGGCCTTAATCCCCATTTGTACCTCTTAGATGCGTGGCCTCTCCCTCCTCCAATTCTCCCCGGTTTGGAAAAATTCTCCTCTGGAGAATTGTTCTTGTATCGGTAGACAAGTGCAGGGGCGGCTGAGGTGAGCTCTTCCTCAGGGAGGCAACCTTCATCACCATTGGCATACTTGACAAGGTAAGATAACTGTACCTCATCAAAGGTGAATCAGGTGTGGTCCTCAAGGATAGCCTCAATCCAATGTTCACTAATGTGATGTATGTGGTGGGTGGACAGAGACTCATATGATGTGGGATCCCAAGGATCCAATAACTCAGAAGGGCTTGAAACAGCATCACTGCAACCAGTCTTTTCATTCCATGTCACGGTCCTATGCTCCATAAATTGTCCTATTTGTTCAGGGTCTCCTACATTGGAATACCTTTCTCGGCCATACTTGTTAGTACACTTGGGATAGAATTCCTCATTACTACTAAGATGGCTAGGTATTATAAAATCAATATCAGGTAGGGGAAGTAAAGAAGTGTCATCTTTGTTATTACTTAACCCTAAAGTGTTTGGACTGGGTTTTAGAAAACAAGACCTAAAGTTCAGTGGGTGGGGAGCTAAGTCAAGAGTTTGACTAAAAGACATGGAACCTAGATCAACTCCTAGTTTTGGGAAATCATGAGGGTCGAAGTAAGGTTCTAGGATTTCCTTAGGCAAACTAGGAGGGTCTAACTCATGTTGAATTAGAGAGTCCTTTATGGTTTGAAGTCCTAATGGGGAACCTAGGTCTAGTTCAGGTTCAATTTCTAAGGCTGAGATCATAAGTTCCTTAAGCTCAAGCATGAAGGTGGGTGGACCTAGACAAGGCTTATAATATATCAAGCTCAAAGATGGGTTTTCTAAACATGGCTCTTGAAACATTAAACTTAGAGTAGGTGATTCTATGCTAGGTTCATGGTTCCCTAAGTTTTGATCTTCTAATGGGCCAGTTAAGCTGAGAGGGTAATCCTTGAGTAGGTCTACTCCTAAGGGTGTGTCAAGTGTTTCCTTAGAGTTAAGCTAGGTGGGTTCTGGTGGTCCTATGGATTCAGAGAGATAGGATCCTATGAATTTAGAATGTTAGTCTAAGGATTCCTTAGCAAGGGGTTGGATCAATTGGATAGTTGGCTTGGGTTGCGTGGGTTCTTCAATCCTACCTTTGCTAGTAGAGGCTCTAAGTTCCTTAGGTAAGGAGGGCTTAAGCCTAATCTTCTGCCCATTATGATTGAAGACATAAGTGTTAGTCCGACCGTAGTGGACAACCTCCATGTCATAAATCCAGGGGCGACCTAGGAGAATTTGTGCGACATCCATAGTGATGACATCAAACCATATCTCTCCTTGGTAATCACCAAATTGCAGAGGGACAAGGCATCTATGGGAGATTGGGACATTAGTCTGGTTCACCCAAGAGATGCTATATGGTTTTGGGTGAGGCTCTGCTTTAAGATTGAGTTTGGTGACTGCAATATGAGAGACAGCATTCAAACTGCTTCCTCCATCTATTAGTACTTTGCACATGTGACCATGGCATTTTGAGTAAGTGTGGAAGATGCTGGTTCTACGCTAGTCTTCAATAGGGCTGGGGTTGATCAGGGTGCACCTGACTACTCCCAAAGTGTTGAGGAAAAAATCCTCTTCACCAACACAGTCATCTATCTCAATATTGAGACAATTGGGGTCTTTGTCTAAAGCTTCCTCAGGTTCAGCTTCTGGTTCTATAGGCTCCTCAGTCATGGCCATAACCCTTTTGGGATAGTTCCTTATAAGGTGACCAGGTTGATGACAATTGTGGTAGTTGACCTGGGTTTGGGTTGGTTTGGGTTGAGAGGTTGAAGAGTTGGAGTAAGAGTTGCTAGGAGGGGATCTATAGGATGGTCTAGGGGTCATGGTTTCCTTCCTAGTGTTAAGTTGGGCTTCTATCTCAAGGGCTCTTTGATAGGCTTCCTCTATAGTGTCTATTTGGTAAAGGGCAAGACCTCTCTTGATTTCTGACCTAAGACCATTTTTAAACCTACTCAGGGTAAACATAGGGTCTTCATCCATATCACTCCTCAATAAGAGTTCATCAAACTTCACCATGTACTCTTCTACAGATGAATTTCCTTGGACAAGGCTACTAGTTTGGTCAAGAAGCTTACTGTGAAAATTTTGGGGAACATACTTTTCTCTCAACTTGGTGTTCATCTCATCCCACCTTGTAATGGGAGGTTGACGAGACCTATGTAGGTTTCTTTCTACATTGGACCAATAGAGTCTAGCAGAATCTTCAAGAAGGCATTTGGTAAAACTAACCTTAGAGTGCTCGGGCATCATACTCCATTCGAAGTATTGCTCGAGTTTGGTTGCCCAATCTATGTATTGCCCAGGATCAAGAGATCCATTGACGGTGGGCGGGTTAAGCTTTACAGCATGATGCATGTAATCATCCCTAGGTCTAGGATTATGGTGGGTTTGGACATGTTGTCCTTCCTAGTGAAAGTTCTGGGGGGTATTCCTAGGGGTGTTCCTTGGGGTTTGATTTCTTGGCATATGTTCTAGAGGCTCTCTTAATTCACTAGAGGGTTGACTTGCAAGCCTACTTTGGTTTTCAATGGTTTGAACTATAGTGTTGAGCTCTCTAATATCATTTCCCATACTAGCCATGTTTTGATTGATTTGGTTAAGAGACTCTAAAATTGCAGTGAGATCCATGGGTTGGTTGTTATCTTGTTGGGATCTAGACCTTGTTTGCATGATGCAAGATTTTGAAAAGATTATAACTTTTGAAAAGAAATGCAGCCTAAGTGTTTTATGGATATCAAATTTGTTTCAAACAACCTAGATTCCAAGAATCGTCCTAGAAGTAGAAATAAGTTTTGGCTTAAAAACTACTCTAAGAGCCTATGCTCTGATACCAAACTGATGTGGGGCGGGGTCACTTGCATGCAAACAACGAGTTTCAAAAATAATATCTTTTTTTTTGTATTTTTATAATAAAATCCGAAAATATACTAACGGAGTGAGAACATAGTTTTTTTGTACTTTTAATATATGAAAACCGAAATTATCTACTTGCTTGAAAGAAAATGACATAAAACTAAAGAGAAACTCACCTTGCGGTCCTGGAGAATAGAAGGACAGTCCTTCCCGTTCTTCACCGGTCCAATGGTTGATGTCACGAAGTAGGACCCTATGAGCTTACACACATGCAATCAACCAAGCCCACACATGTGTGGGTGAGTTTTAAAATTAGAATTAAGTGTCCAACAAAACTAAGGTCAAAGAGGGAAGCTATACTTCCAAATTCTCTTGCTAACAAAAGAGAGACTATCTGGTTTTAGAGGGGGAAGAGAAAAGTTGCGCCAAAGCCACCTTCTTCCTTGCGCCAAATCCTACAAATGACAAGAAAGGTGTAGTAAAATGTTCTTAACAATCAAGGACAGAAACCACAAAAAAGTTAGAACACTTATCAAAGAGTTGCACCATGAAAGAGGTTGAGAAAGTGCCCTTTGATCCTTTGCGGCATCATGACTCTTTGAGAGTTTGTTTTTCTTCAAAGTTGGTGATGTGATTCTTGGCTATTCTTAGAGAAGGAGAGAGAGGATGAGAGGGAGAAGGGCTCGGCCTTGGAGTGTTGAGAGGAGAAGAAGAGGGAAGGATGGGCGACACATGCACCCATAAGTTGGCTAACAACTAGTAGACAATTTTATTTCAACAATGCTAATGACATGATGCGATGGGGATACAATAAATAGAAGCTAAGGGATGAGGATAAGGTGAGGACAAGGTGGTCATTGGCCCCTTGCGCCCCTTACATATTTGGGGAAAATTCGAAATAGGAACAAGGCATTAAAGGGGCTGATTTTGTTGCCTTCTTTGGAGGGCCGAACATGGTAAGCTTTTGAATTTCGAATGGCTTCCTTGAATTTCGAATGGCTGCCTCCTTGGGTTGTTGGTGCATGGGTGGCTAAATTTTGAAAACCTTTCCTTTGTTGTTTGGGCGGCAATGAGGTAAGGAAAGTCTTCATCAATGCTCCTCCTTGATTTGTGGATCTAGATGAGGCCCTTCCTTGATTTGTGGATCTTGAGTGAGCCTTGCTTGATTTATTGGATGAGGATGGTGCATATTCCTTCATGAGTTAGCAATGTCTTCAATTGGTATGTGATATTGGAAGTGGAGTTGAAGTGGAGTTGAGTTTGAAGCCTTCTCTTCAACTAGTTTGAAGTGGACCTTCCAAATTGGGAGCTAGCATGTTGAAGTGGAGTGAGCTAGCTTAATTTACCCTTGAGCTGAATTTATAAGTATCCATTCTACATGCACTAACCTACCATGACATTACAATGCACAACCTACCAACAACATTCATAAAAGTAAACTACATGATAGACTTGGGGGTGGAACTAACCTAAAATGCCATTCAATGCAAATAAGGAAAGTGGGGACTTAGAAGTTACCCTTGGGTTAGGGTGGCCTTAAGCCCCATTTGTACCTCTTAGATGTGTGGCCTCTCCCTCCACCAAGGGGCCGCCATGGGAGCTAGCGGAATGGAGTCCACCGAGATGGAGGAGGGACTCACGTGGCCTACGTAACGATCTGGTGGCTGGGACGAACACTACGAATGCCGAACTTCGTGCAGAATCGGGCCTGTCTTTGTTGTAGGGCCTGTCTTTGCTGTAGGGTCACTCATGGCCTGGCCGTGCTTGCACTCACGGGCGTGCTCAGGTGGCCTGGGGTCTGTAGAGTCGTTCACGGCCTAGCCGTGTGTCCTGTCACGGCCGTGATCGTCGAATACGGTAGTGCCGTGGAACTCCTTACGGGCCGTAATTCGAGGACGCAAATCCACAGAAGGTTTGGGCATTGCAGTGCTGCTGGGCATGGGCTGGCCGTGCTGAGGGCGGCCAATTTTTGTCGAGGTGGGCACGGGCAGGGGACACGGCCGTGCGCCTGGCTTTTCTTTCTTTCGCATGGTCGCCCGAATGTGTCACGGGGGTGCTGCTGGACACGGCTTGGCCCTGTCGGGGTCCGCCGGTGTCTGCCGAAGCGGGCATGGTTTGGGGCACAGCCGTGTGCTTGGCTGTGCCATCTTCATGGTCTCCTTCAGAACCTGTCACGACCGTGATGGGGAACACGGCCTGGCCGTGTTTGCTGCAGTAGAGCTCAGTTGGACTTGGAATTTCCTGGGCTTCTTCCTCTAGTCCCTGGGGGTATTCCCAAGAGTACTCCAAGGGTGGTGGGAGCTCCAAGTGTCGCTCATGACTCCGTCAATGATCCTTATTCGAGCACGTGCAATCCAAGAGGAAGAAATCACCCGAATTTCTCCTACAGCTTTTACCAAGGACAAGTACCTCATGAAAAATTTTCTAATCCAAATTCTTCTTCTACTTTCAGGCCTCCTCCTGGAATGCAACCTTCATTTGTCAATCAAAGACAACCGGATCCTCCTCAAAAATCTAGATTATAGTCGATGCTAGAGAATTTCATGGCAAATCATATGAAATACAATGATACTATAAATGAGTCCATTCGCTAGCTGAATTTGAAGGTGGATTCCATGGCCACAATTTATTGCAACATGGCAACACACTAAAAAATATTGGAGACACAGATTATCCAGCTCGAACAGCAAGCCATCTCCTTAGCCAACCCCATGGCAGAGTTAGAGGAGCCTCAAGTAAAGAGTAGCGATTTCAGTGAGGATGAATTGGAGAGTCATTTGGATGCGAACAAATTAAACACTAATATCATAAATGTTGAAGAAGAGCTGTGCATTTTACCACCTCTGTCTGAACCACCGATTCCTATACCTCAGAGATTGATGATTAAAACTGATAAGAGGTTTATGTTATGCTATAACATTGAAATGTTGAACAAAGTGGTTGAGGAAATTCATGTCCCCCACATCAACAAAGATTCATTTGAAATTTACATGATTGATGATGATGATGAGGTGCCTGAAGCTGGTATTCAGGTAAACTCCCAACTATAGGACTTAGATTCCGCTATCGATATAGATAAGGTACAACCTAAAACACTTGACAATATCAATCTGGAGGTAAGGGCACTTCTGAAATGTGAATTTACATCTATCCCTAGACTGAGGATACTTAACTTGATAGTGATCAACTTGTTAGTGAAACATATGATACTTGTTATGGTGAGAATGCTTTCAGGACAGCGAAAAGGCAGGAGACTACATGCACTTTATTATGCAAGTGACCCACCAGCAACACCATAATCTTTAAGTATTGGTCAAGCTAGTGACCCTAAAGAAGCGCTTGTTGGGAGGCAACCCAAACTCTTTATCACTCTTTTACTTTTGCTTTCTTATTTTTTTTATACCTTATACTTTGTTATTTTTCAGTTTTTATTTCATATTCATGCTCTTTAAGTTGTACCATGCTGATGGAAATTTTTTTGGATTTTTCAGGAATCACCGAGCCATGCACGGTCGCACCCGTGCATTCATGCATGGCCTTGCAGGGCTCGATTAACTCTTATGCACAAGTGACTGAGCACTGCACGGGCAGGGGCGTGAAGGCGCGCACGGCCATGACGCGTAATTTGTTTCGCACCCGCACTTCACCGAGACGTGCAAGGGCATGACAGTGCACCGATGCACGACCGTGCATCGTAACTCAACTTTTGCGATAGAGAGCTGCACGGCCTGGGCTATGTACTCGTACACACCCGTGCACAACATTTTATAAAAAGGGCTACCTGCACACCAGTGTACACACCCGTGTACACTACCCTAGCCGCCGCCGCTGCCATCCAGATCTGCCGCCTCCAGTGCTCGATCGACCGCCAGCGACCTCCCATCGTCTTCTCCATCCTCCGGCGACTCTTTCCCCCAACTTTCCGTTGTCGATCCATGTAATCCCACCGCCATTCGTCACCGCCTGCCGTTCCACCGCCGTCGACCTTCCCTCTTCACCTCCGACGCTTCCGACGCCTCTCCACCACTTGCTACAACCTTCCCGTCACCTCCCTAGACCGCTAGGATGTTCCGACGCAAACAGGTCACCTCCAAACACCGAGCCTCCTCTTCCAGCACTGCCGCTGTCCAACAGCCGCCTCCAGCCGTGCCGCCTACTCCGTATGGTATCATCTGCAGAGATCCTGAGTAGTTGGCTAAGCTCACAGCCCTCTCACACCGGCTAGTGGTCACCACAAGATTCTTGGATCATGCTATGCTGAACACTCTAGGCTGTTATGAAGATGTGCAATGGCTTTTCCAACGTGTAGGCTGGGAGCAATTCTTTACTATCTGCTATCCCACCTACATCCCTATTGTACTGGAGTTCCTGTCTTCCATGGAGTTCCATGCTAGCATCCACTCTGACAATAATGATGGCAGTCTTTCCTTCTGGCTCAACAACACTGAGTTTGTGCTTATGTTGACAGAGCTGAATTCTATCTATGGCTTTCCTACAGATGGGACGAGACTCACAACAAACGAATTTAAAGCAAGCAACTTCTGGGCTGACTTGACTAGCTTCCGACCCTTTGACACCAGGACAGCCAGAGCCACCTGCCTGAGGAACCCCATGGTGAAATATGTGCACCGTGTCCTAGCACATACTATTTTTGGTTGAGGGGAGTTTGATGGTCTTGTCCGGACTTCTGAACTACAGTTTCTTTGGGCTATGCTGCACGGCGTCCGCCTCAACACTGCTTTTCACTTTGCTCGACAACTCCATAAAGTATCAAGGGCACCGAAGGGTGCTATTGCTCTCGGGGGACTTCTTACCCCCACTTACTTATGCAGTAGGGATTCATCCCTACCAGATGGAGCAGGCACGGAGCAATAACCGACTCAATCTTGATTCTCGCATCTCGATGAGGATGATAGTGAAGGAAGGAGAACTCTACAGCTTTGTTTTCCCCGGCAGTGATGTGAAGTTACCGCTGCCAAATCCTGCACGTACTACTATTCGAGAGCAGCGGAACTAGAGAGTGGAAGCAGTTGAGGACGAGGATGTGCCTCTTGCAACTGAGCCTCCACCCACTTCGCATCGCCCTTCTACCCAGCTTGACTGCATTGAGACTATGATCCGGTTTGTCCGAGATGCCCAGCAAGAGACTTACCTGTCCATCGATGCGGGCAACAACCAGATTCATCATCTTGAGACTGAAGTTGAGCGCCAAGGATGAGTACAGTCCTCTATTTTAGACTCTGTGCATGACCTTCAGGTGAGACTTCGTCGGCGCTGGGGATGAGCATCTTTGGTTTCGACCATCACTTGGCCAGCTTTATGTTTTTCCAGTAGTTTACCTTTGTTGTAGTTGTTTGATTTCTTTAGTCACCTCTTGCTAGTTTTAAGATTGTCATTTCTATTTCCTTGCATACTTTGTTAGTTAGTTGCATCAACATCTTTAGTGTCTTGCCCAACCCCTACTTTTCTTTATTCTATTTGCTTTGTCCTATGGTATTGCATTGTTCTATGAATACTTGAATGATTGGGATGAGGATATTTACTTTTCTTTGCCAACGGTCTATAATGGTATTGGGTTGCACATATGATTCTTTGTTTTCATGTAGTTGAATGATGTAATTAGCCCAATTCATTATTGGTATGATCTTGCAGAGTGTTCTTGTTATTTCATCATATCCTTGATATGCCTCTCATGTGTAGTGATCGATTTGAAAGGTCCCCTAAGCAAAGGGGGGGGGGGGGGGGGGGGGTGGCGAAACCCTAAATAGGCACATATATAAAATTTTCACAGCAGAAGCTAGGGCTTCTAGATCGATAGCATGTATGTCATATGATCAACTAAAACATGTATACATCGAAAAGGAGTCATACCATCGCCATTGCTTTGGATGGCGCCTTGGAAGCAGAGAGCGAAAGGGATCTCCTCCAAAAGATGCGCACACAAGATGTGATCGCCTACTCCTTGTTGATCTTTGTGCTAGCAAAGTTCACCAAGTCTCCTGATCGCGTGTGTGGAGAATGAGAAAGCTTGGCGTGAAGTCTCTCTCGCAAGACAAGAGGGATAGCGAGAAGAAGATGGGCGACAAGACAAAAACGTTCCCCATGAACGTGGAGGCGTGCATCTAATTTGGAACGCCAACTTCCAAATATAGAAAGCACTAAACGTTTATGCGTTCACTCCAAGTGAACCGATCACCACTCCTTCCCCTTTGAACCATGCACTCATGTGATGAGCCGGTTCAATTTGGTTTGGTTCAAAGACCAATTAACCCAAGCCATTGGTGTAGATCACAATAAACCCTAAAGGTTCAAGATCTAACCGTTCATCTCTTGATGCTCTTGATCTCATCGATCTAGCATCCAATCTCTCGATCGAAGCTTACCGATCTCAA
>JANTFE010002416.1:14670-33672 GCA_027562315.1 Costus pulverulentus | reverse complement strand
ACATAATATTATGGCAAGGTCTAATGCAAAGGCTAAATATAGAACTATGGTTAAAATTATTTTTGAGAACACATCTTTACAATATTTCATACAAAGATTGGTTTCCCTTATGAAGAGCATGACTATAAAAGCTGAGAAACAAGCAATTATATTAAATAATCAAATATTTTATAAACAAAAAAAATACATATTGAAGAGGATTGTTAATTTACAGGGGATGCAATAATGTTCTCCAGGGATTAGGGGAGGACAAAGCTTTGGCTTAGGTTCTCCAGGGATTTCTTCCTTGCAAGATTTGGGATATGTGGTCACGTCGAGAGGAGAGGGTGTCTAGGAGAGATTTCTATAACATGGAGGGAGTTTGAGGTATTGTGCTAGGAGTGTCCTCGCTTAGTAGTCATAGCAGATCTGCATTCTTCCTTGACAAAAAAGTTCACTTAGGGAAAAGCCGTGATAGATCATCATTATGATTGCCATCATCATCATCTACTAATTTTTAACTAGCTGAGCTTGATCTTCATTCTTTTCAAAGGTCTACTAGTTTACCTAATAGATGGTGAGCAATTTGAATTGTGAAAAAGATGTTTGTGGGGTCAAAATTGTTACATTAGGAATGTAATAGACTATTTCAAATTCACCTTAAATTATTAAGGTTTTTGTTTAATGGGTTCTAGCTTCCAATGAGCGCAAGCACTCATTGTTAATTACTCCTGAAATCAGGGAACCTTTGATTAAGAGATCTATATAAATAAACAACGTTCCACAAATTGGAGGGCAAAATATTTTATAAATGTCATATGAACACATGGCTTGTGAACAGCTTTAAATTGGAAGCAATCTTCATTAGTCAAAGGAAGACTTGTCGGTGGATGTTTAATTTAGCCTTGATGGCATATTTGGGATTTGACATATACTCGGCTTTGATGGCTTGTGAGCATTTGAATTTGATTTGTACTCGGCTTTAATAGCTTGTGAGCATTTGAACTTGGTTTGATTTGTACTCGACCTTGATGGCTCGTGAGCGTTTGGATTTGATTTATGCTCGGTCTTAATGACTTGTGAGCATTTGAACTTGAATATACGCTCGGCCTTAGTGGCTTATGAGTATTTAAACTTGAGATATTCGGTCTTGATGACTTGTGAGTATTTGGATTTGGAAAGTACTCAACCTTGATGGTTTGTGAGTTTTTTAGATTTGGCATGTACTTGACCTTGATGACTTGTGAGTAGTTGAATTTGACATTTGCTCGCCCTTGATGGCTTGTGAGCATTTGAGGTTCATATGTGCTCAGCCTTGATGGCTTATGAGTATTTGGATTTGATTTGTGCTCGGCCTTGATGGCTTATGAGCATTTGGATTTCATATGTGTTCGGCCTTAGTGGCTTGTGAACATTTGGATTTGAAAAAAAAAATACTCGGCCTTAATAGCTTGTGAGTATTTGAATTTGATTTGTGCTCAGCCTTGGTGGCTTATGAGCATTTGAATTTGACATGCACTCAGCCTTGATAGCTTATGAGCATTTAAATTTGATTTGTGCTCGGCCTTGATGACTTATGAGCATTTGGATTTAATTTATCCGGCCTTGACGGTTTACTAAATATTTATTTTTAAGAAACATCCAGCCTTGTCGGCTTATTGGATATTTTAAGTTTGGAAAATATCCGGCCTTGACGGCTTATTGAGAAAATATCTAGCCTCAACGACTTATTGGATATTTTAAATTTTATGAATTATCCGGCCTTGATGGCTTATTGGATATTCTGACTTGAGAAAATATCTGGCCTTAATGGCTTATTGGATATTTTAAATTTAGAAAATATCCAACCTTGACGGCTTATTGGATATTTTATAAAACTACTTCGGCCTTAACAAACATGATGCCGTATTGAGGAACTACGCCCCGATGTCAAATGTCAACGTACGCACCTTCCAAACAATACTTCGTCATGATGCGCTAAGGCCTTCAGTAATTTATTTTATTATTATTATTATTTATTTTTAATAAATATTTAAATATTCAGTTAAAAGCGTTTTAAAGTTGGCGCTTGTCAAATGCTACATCGAGTTAAGTTCGAGTCATCAGATAAGTGCTATACTATTAATGGCTGGGTCAATATTATTTTCATTTATTTATTTATTATATATTTTTTATATTTTTATTTCTTTTTTTTATCAAATTTTTTTTCTTTCTTTTTTTTAACCGTGAAAGAGTAATGTTACTCTTTCATTTCGTTGTGTATCATCCCGTTGCACTCGGCAAGGGAGTGGGCGGCTGCGACACTACTAAGCTTCCGGCGAGGAAGCTCCGGCGCAAGGTCAGCCCTTGCTGCTTTCGCTTGGCAGGAGATCGATGGGGATATCTACTAGTTCGATCTAAGCAGGGGAGGCGGCGATCTTCGTGGATTTGTCGGGAGATCACAGCGCCACCAAGCCTTCGGTAGAGGATGCTTTGGCTGCTTGATGGAGGAGACCGGGAGGAACCTCAAGCTGCTGAGTTTCCGGTTGAAAAGGGGAGACGCTGACGAGTTGGGCCACTGGAGAAGCGTCCGCTCTCAGAGGGGCAGCGAGACCTGGCAGCTACAATGGGATTTGGCGCTGCCGCGCTTGGTGGGTGTGGTGGCTTGGCGCCTACAGGCAATTGGTGGTGAGACTCGGCAAGAAATTTCCCCGATGAAGACAAGATTTATGTGGTTAGACCAGATTTAAATCAGTTATTAGTTTCTGGTGGAGGCGCCGGTGAAGTGAGGAGCTTCTATGAAATTCGGGCATTAAAAGAGAGGACGGCTGGCGGACGTGGCGTTCCGGCTACAATGGTTCCAAGCAGTATATACGAAGACGCTGGTGCTGGACACGAGCATCGTAGTGAATCATGGGGAGGATCGCTGTAGCGATGCCAATGATAATGGCTGTAGCGCTCGCCTGTCAGCGTTATCAGCAGCAATGCTGGCTCGGTGGCTCGCCCATGACGATCACAAGATGATTTTGCAGCAGGATGTATTCCACCGAGCTACCATTGATGAAATGAATGAAACCTGCTTCAATGAAATTTGAAGCTAACCAGGCAAGATTTCAGTCGAAAATTTCTTAATCGTTTATCTTCTCTTCTTTGCATCCATTTTTTTTTTATCGTCCTTTGAGATATTTTCATCTCTACAACTTCTTCATCAATTTTATAAAAGTTCCATATCCTTCTCGTTTAGAAGTTTCTTTTTGTCGCCACGAATTCCAGAAATTCGTTTCAAGAGTCAGAACTTTAAATCAGATTTGCCGTTAGTTTCTTCCAGCCGCCTCCTCCCTTTGCCTCTTTTCCATTTTTTTTACTTCCTGTTAGAGCTTCTCCTCTGTTTTATTATTATTATTTTTTCAGCAAACTGGCAATATTTTGTTTTCTTCCCCCTCTCCTTTTTATTGCCGAGAGTTTCTTTCTTTTCGTCTGTATACCAAAAGCAAGGATACAGAATCCTTAAAGTCATAAACAACACTTAGAACTTGTAGAATTCAGTGTTGAATTTGTAGAATTCTTGAATAGGATTTAAGGATATAGAGATCCTTGACGTGATATGAATGGATATGAAAAATCCTTGACATTGAGAGGAAGGATATAATGATCTTTGACAGTGAATTGAAAGATATAAAAATCCTTAACTGAGGGAAAAGATATAAAGTGAATTGAAGGATATAAAAAAAATCCTTGACAGTAGTACTTTGCTTCTGCGCTTCCACCATAAAGAATTCCCTTTTCACCACTTCTTGTTTTTACTACTTCTCGACAGAGATTCTTCTTCTGCCACCACATATCTCCTTTCTACCCTTCTTCTTCTTCTTCTTCTTCTTTTTTTTTTTTACTACTTCTCTACAGAGATATTCTACTTCTGCCGCCACATATCTCCTTTCTACTGCTTTTTTTTACTACTTCTCAACAGAGATATTCTACTTTTGCCGCCACATATCTCCTTTCTACCGCTTCTTTTTTTTTTTGCGGGATCTTCTAGTCCTTCTCTTCTATTATTTTTGTTGCCGTGAGGTCCTTCCAGCCGCCTCCTCCTGTCGACCCCCTTTTCTTCTTCTTTTCTTCTTCTATTTTTTTTATTGCCGAGACCTTTCTTTAGCCGCCCTACCGATGTCCGAGGAACGTGCCGAAGGAAGAAAACCTCCTTCGCGTCCACGTCCAAGTAACAAATCGGTTCTTCAGGATTCCCAGCCAATCTCCTCCCCTTTTTTGCTTTGCTTCTTCTTATGTCTCTAAGTAATGAGAGCGGAATTTAACCTCAAGACCTTATTATCAACAACTAAGATCCTATCCTTACCAGTTAAACTAACTGACACCCTCGCTCCTTATGCTGCTTCAACGTATCCTCCTTTATCATCGCTTCTTCCTTTTTTTTTTTTTTACTTCTTATGCTGCTATGACGGATTCTCTTCCACCACTGCTTCTTCTTCTTCTTTTTTTACTACTCTGCTACAACGCATCCTCCTTCACCACCCCTTCTTCTTTTTTTGTCGCCACCTCTTCTTTATGCGCGAGAGAGTTCTCTTCGGATGCAAGAGTCTCCTCCCCTTTGGTTTCGGCTGCACCCTCCTTTAATTCATCTCCCCTTCTCTTAAAAATTTTGTCGCCGCTGCTCCCTTTTTCTTTGTCGCCGCTCTTCTCTTTTTAATGCCAAGTCCACCTCTTCTATTTCTATACGCGGAGGACCCCCTGATTTGGAGCCGAGACCCCTCTTTTTATATCCAACACCATCAATTTAATTTATTTGATTTGATTTTAAATTTTGCTGCTTCACGTTTTTGTTGATTTTTTTTGTTGCTATTTTTGTTTTGCCTTGCATATGTAGCCGAATTTCTCTTTTTGGCCAACTCTTCTACTTTTTTAGAAACCTGATCGAATGATTTAATTTAATTTTCACTAATTGGTTTGATTTTCCATGATTTGATTTATCTTTCCTTAATTATTTGCTTCACATCTCTCGTTAATTTCTTGCTTTCCATCTTTAGTGACATACGTATGCCTCCTCTATGCTATTATTTCCTTTTACTCAATTTCTATATTTTTTTTATTTGATTTGATTTGATTTTTCTTGGCAAGTATGTATTTTCCCTTTGTAAAAATTTGAAAGCTCATACGCCACTTAATTTTTTATGTTTCCAATTTTTTACTCCAAGGTCAAAATCAATCTTGACCATTATTAATTTTTTTTTGCACACCTCTAATTTTTCGATGGTCAAAGTCAATTTTGACTTTACTATTTGAGTAAAAGTTTATGGTTCAACAATATTTGTAGATATTTATGCCAAATTACATCATTAGGTAAGATTTTTCCAATATACTCTTAGACTCGAATACACAATTACTTCTCTAAAGTACACTAAAGGTTCAATACTATTTTAGCTAAAAGCATAAGATATGCTTTAAAGGCAAGTGGATCACTTTTGGCATCATAATAACAATAGCTGATAATTTAAAGGCTTCATAAGCATGTCAATATTGTAATTTTCTATCAATTGTGATCCTAAAGAAAAATAATTTTGACACCATGTGAACAAAAATCCAAAAACTTCAACACTTTTTATTAACAATATTCTTTGCATAGCTATAAAATGGTAAAGGAATATTTACTAGTATGGGTATTCAAAATTATATGAAGCTTTTAAAGTCTTATATTGTCATTCATTTTATAAATTTTAAATTTAATTGAGTGTAACTAAATGAGAGTGTAAGTGCCAATTTTGAATAGTGCTACAGTTACATAACTATGCAATTGGTAATATCATTTACATTCAAAGGTAAAATAGGCAAAATAAGTGATCTCAAATAATATTTGAACAAAGTCTTAAAAACTGATCTAAACCGCTATATATAGGCGATACATAAATGGTACCTCTATTTAGTCCTACATAGGCTTAAACATTTTTAGTTAGGTTTTGTTTGTTAAGAACACCAACTTAATATAGGTCATTTGCTCATTAAGCAGAGATTAGTCAAATACCAGTACATATAATGTCATTATGTCTGGTACCCGTACAACATGGAGTAGGTATGCTTGGTATAAACAATGCTTAGTATTTTCATCTCTAAGAAAAATCTTAGAATCTCTGAGATTGATTTCTTTTTAAGCATAACATCCTCAACGTAATATCTATCTTGTAAGCTGACACACATTGTCCTCTAGTATGTATCTAGAGATAGTTCTTACTAGTTAATGCTTAAGGTTTTTTTTGTCATTAGTTTTCGTTAGTTCTCAGCTTTGAAGAAGTCACAATATGTATATTTTGTCATTATTAACCGGAACAACTGTACCATTACAAATCTTGATGGAATGAATAATGTTGGTAACGGAACTCATAAGAAAAGATAATAGTTATCTATCATTTGAGAAAGACATCAAAATCAATTATCCATGAGGTAGAGAAAGAGGCCGAAGAGGCAATATTAGATTTATATTTGTTATTGAAGCTGAATAGTCCCGCACTTGAAGATCTCAAGTTTATTGACTTGTTTAAATGCAAAAACCTGATATGTTAAACAAGTAATAGACATGGGCGTATTGATGCGTCCATGTGCAAAATTGGGTCCAATTTGTATTGGACTTTATCCAAATGTTTCTCAGAAGTCACTATATGATATACTGCACTCGTCACTTTTAAGGGAACCAGGGGCTTCGCAGGTGAATATTCATCTTTATTAGTATTCTATTTTACAAAACCTTTTTTTATTTTAAACATCAAGTGCAAGTGGGGTATTTCAATTTCAAAGAGATGTCACTGTTTAGGAAAATAAATGGCTGCTTCTTCAATAAAGATTCGAGTTCTTACAAATTTTTTCTTTCTATTTTTTGTGTTTCTTAATGGAATTCTTTGGCTTTGTCAAATTCCGAGGGCTTATTCTTTTCTCTAGAAAAAAATATTACATTTAAAATAATAATATTTCTCACACCTCACTGCCGTGTCCTCAAGTTTGCTTCAATATATACTTGGTTATATCAAGATTGATTATGGGGGTAGCTACCAAAACTAGCAATTTGCGGACGTTCTTTTGAAAAAGTTGATGGAGAGAATAATATGCTGGTCTGCTACTTGGGAAAATCGAGCTGGCTAGTATATTTGATAAAGCCTTACAATTTTAACAAGACATCATCATCTCGAGAGTGTCGACTTCAATCCTCTGAGCGGAAGACAAGCTGTGGAAGTCCAGCAATAAAACAACGAAATTTATCAGGGTAGCTACCAAAAGAACTCAATGAGTAGACTGTATATGCTTTTGTGCTACTTGGGAGAGTCGAGCTGGCAAGTATATTTGATGAAAGCTTCCAACTATAATAGCAAGGGGTGCATCTCGGAAGTGTCACTGTCAACTTTAATCCTCTAAGTGGAAGGCAAGTTGTGGAAGACCAACAGTAGACAAATGAAATTTATGGAAGATCTTGCTATCCACGCCAGCAGAGCAAGTAGGTGCTTCGCGGTGTGTCTGCATTGGTGAGGAAGGTAAACTGTTTGCTAGCGCAGTGGAGACTCTGGAGAGGAGCATATAATACTTTCTAGACAGGTATTTTAAACTGTAACACACACACACACACATATATATATATATATATATATATATATATATACATACATATTGAGAGCTGAGGTTGGAAATGCTGTGGTGGAGTCATTGGAAAGAATGAGGGTAGAAAGCAAGAAAGCAACATTGAAGCTGGTAGATATGGAATGTAGTTATTTGACTGTAGATATTTTCAGGTAGCTTCCTCAAGATGTTGAGAAAGGTGGAAATCCTACCCATTCCATTTTCGATAGATATAATGACTCCTACCTCAGACGTGTAGGTGAGTTATGTCTTATTTTTTATGAATAATTTACTATAAACACATGTTGTTTTTGTCATTGGATTGATGCTAATGATTTATAGCAGAATGATGTTGAATGTCACCCTTCAAATATTCTTTCTCCTTCGTAGATTTCTTCAATTTGAAGCCATAACTTGGTTACTAGCTACAGGCAAGAGCTTGTCGTGTTTCATTTGAACTTCTATTTTATCTTTCATAATAAATTCTTATTTTGAATTAAAAGTGCAACGAAAAGGCCAACAAGAATATTTTGCAATTTGCTAATCCTAATTTTTTTTACAGGATCCACCACAGAACTCCATACTTAAGTCAATTGTTTATTGTCAAGTATGAGAGGCCAAACGCCCCTCGACCATTTCTTGACTTATCTTAGGGAGTTGTTGCCAATTTGATTGTATGCATGCGTTGCTCAAGCTCCAATTTTGGGGTGGTCTATGATGGATACAACCGTTCATGTGTATACTTTAGCTTGGATTTTGGATTGTAACATAAATTGTCTTATTTGCTGGCTAGTTTTGCTTCTATAACCAAATGTGTGAACCATGATGAATCAATCATCCAGTGGCTATTCACAGACATATATTGTTTTATTTGCTAGCAGGTTTTACTTTTATAGCCTCTATTAATCGATTAACTGAAGTTGAACTACCATTATTTGAAACGTTCCTTGCTTGAGCTTTCTAGTAATGTTTGCTTACAAGACTTATAGATCCTGAACTTATCATATCTGCTCTATTATCTTTCTAGCAAATTGTTTTGGTTATGAAAATTAGATAATGTGTAAACTTGCTGGCATCATGGTTCCATTTTAAGATATCCTGTTTCATTCTGAAAATATGATCAACTGCTATTTCTGCAGTGAGATTGGCAAAGGTACAAATGGACACTGTCTTAACAGCACCATGCCCAACCAATGTTCTATACCCAAGAAGTGGCAGTAACTTATATTGTTTTTTGGCAGTGACTTCTTGTGCTGTGCTTGATGTCTTAGCACCACCATATTTAGAGGAAGCTGGCCGGTGTTATACTTCCTACCATGATCCATACACCACATTTGGTAAGTGAAAGTTAACCAATTGAGCTATTTTCTTTGTGCATCTATTAGTTGATATTTTTAATATTTCCAAAGTATAATTTCCATAGAATTAAGCCTATAATATTAAATTCGTTACCATGTTATTTGTATTTTTTTTCCTTGTGTTATAGAATTAGTTGACGGTGAATCTGAGATACAAGGCTCTTTTCCATGGTTATGAACAAAAATTCTGGACACATTTCTTTTTTGTTTCTGATTATTTTTATGATCAAAGATATCTTCCCTTCGAAGGTTCTCTCAAACAGAAATGTTTCTGTTTAAAGGCGGGGAACCTTGCTATTCCATAGGAGCGTGCTCCCACATGCATAGACGCACAAGGTAAAAAAAACCTTTTAATTTGTATAACATTACAATTGGAAGTGAAATGTCTTTGACCACCCATTTTTAGATGAAGTGCAGCTCCTCTCCTCTGTTTATAATTGATATTGATTTCCTTTGTAAGCAGAACTTAAGTGGATTTTCTATTATCCATAACATTATAATTATTTTCTCTGGAGCAAAAAGAAACACGCCTTGGTTGTGTTACATGTCAATTGTAATGCATTCCTTTTTCCACTAGTAGTGTTCTTCTTGCTGTCTACCTCGGTTTTGAAGAAGTGATTTATAGATCTCTTCTATGATAGCATTTGAGACCAGCAACATAGAGAACGAGGATGAAGACAAGTGCGCATGGCTCCAAGCTAAAAAAACCCCTGAAAAGTTATATATGCATTCAGGAACATATACTGGTCCACTTGTAAAGGTATAAATTCCTTGTTGCCAAGTTCTGTGATCATTGGAAACATTATTAGTCCTGTACTAAAAGTTGTATGATTTTCACAGGAAGAATTAGACAATCCAGGATCATGCAATATAGTATAGAGAGCCTCAAATAGCATCAAGCTACAAGACAACTCACTTTAATATGAAGGCAATTCATTTTTAATTCTACGTTGATCTGCAGGCACTAATAGGACGCTAGAAATGATGTCCGATGTCTTGAACATGGAAAGAGGGTGCATCTTGCTGTCATCAAATGAGATGGAGATTTCTTACAAATTTGGAATGTGAGAGTATATGATTGCGCATAACAAACAGGCTGTACATTATTAGTATGTTTTCTGAGAAAGCACTCGTTATAAGACCCATAGTCTCCAAATGTCATGCCCTTTGATTCATAATACTTGTGTCATTTTTTCAAAGAACCATTATCTCTGCACTGCTTTGACCTTGGATTTGACATGATGGATGTTCTCAGTTCGTGCAAAAGAAGGTTTTATTTTGTTACATAGATAATCTAAAGTAACCATGGGATCACCTCATGAATTTCAGACTAGTTTGTATTATCTTCGCAAGTCTTTCTTTACCTCTTGTGATCAAATACTGATAGAATGCCAGCTGCTGAATCTCTTAAGAAATTAAATTAGCGATATGCACTGTGCAATGGCGTTCATTTTGTTGGGAGAAAGCTTATAAAAGCTTAATTGTCAAACATATGCAATGGGATGGTGAGTTCAACGTGCATCAATTGTCTATGCAATGGAATTAGTAAGACTTGTATAGATCAAACTATACATGTAATGAGGAAAGGTATTGGATCATATTTAGTTGCAATTGCATGGTGGTTCTTCTTTTTTTATTCATTTATTTTAAATACTTGGCTGTAGACTGTACTGCTACGAAAGGTATGCTTTTTAGGTTGAGATGCTAGCAAAGGTTATCCTATTGTATTTGGGAAAAGCCAAGTGGCTTCGATTTTGCATTACCCCGGCAAAGATTAGTTTATAATCTAATTTGCTTCGCCAGATCAGTTTCTTATAAAAGATTGATAGATCTTTCATTTTTCCTTCGTTATGAGTTTTAGGTCAAGGTACATATAATCCATTTGTAGTTTGGATTCAATACTGTAACAAGTCAATAGCATACTGTAACAAGTCGATCATTAGTTCAGGATGTTTTTGGATGGATAATTGGCTGTGCGCATTGTTTTGTTTGCATCATTTTGATCGTTGGTGTTAGGAACTGATCGTCTTACTGTAATGGCTACCACCTCGACATTGATAAAACACCCCTATAACCAATATCTGCGATCCACGCACAAACAGATAAATTTAATAATTAAAATAAAAAAGTCCGGACGCCCAGAACACTAGGTATAAGTTATAATATATTCAGTAAATTTATTTATTAAAATTAGAAATCTACCATTCAATATATTCAATAATATAGGCGACCTTCTCACCAAGTTTCATTTTGATAGAAGAATCATTCTCGAAGGAAAGAGAAACGAGAGAGAAATTTCAAGATAAAGTTTTTATAATAACCATTTATTTAAGAGCAAAAATTACTTCAATATACAAGTTCAATAACTACGCCTTGTGCATCTTTCTCAATGACGATGAACAAAAATGATGTCCGAATTCATGTGCTCAGCGCATGGCAATTACTCCTGTTTAGGGGGTGTGCCTTATATAGATGAGCATTGTGGTAAGTATGAGCTCGTATAACGTATGAACAGTTGGTCAACAAGCACTCAGCTGAGGAACCATCTTGACGTTACCCGGCACCATTAGAAGGAGAATTCGTGATTGTAATCTAAGGATGACAGAAGTTGGGTTAGGAGATAAGATTATCAAAGTTAGTAATCTTCCAGTGTTCAAATCACATATATTGAGTAGTACCAGAGCTAGTATATTTTCTGAGATTAAGAATGATGATAACAAAACGTATCCAAGAGCTCCCAAACGAATCTGCCCATCAACAGTCACAATCAGTCTACAAGCTCACTAATTTGAATTTGGAGAGTGCAAAGGACAATTGAAGCAAGATCATATTTGTAAGATTGATGAGCAAAGTAGAAGTTGCATCCATAAACATGTGAAAAGGGAAATATTATAATTGTTGCATATCTCCAAAGAGTACCCATTGCAAGACCAACTACTCCATGCATAGGCTGCAAGCAGCAAAGAATGTGCATAAAAATCAATAGCAACAGAATTTGGCGAGCACGGAGTTATAATTGTATATACAAGATGCTAAGTTAGCGATACTTCATGAGGAAGGTGAAATAACTAATAGGGTCTTACGTGGTTATGTTAAATTGTATCAAGTAATTCAAATTTGCAGATGGGAGGAAAATAAGAGCAAGTCTTTAGGGCGTGAAAGTCACAAATGAAATAGATTGCAATTATAGCTCAGACATCTCCCCAGAGATAAAAATTGATCACAATACATTGTTATTATGTAAAAGGATACAAAATTCTACATCATCACATGTATATGCTTGTTTAAAAATTCAAATAATCCTACATACTTAAAAAATAGTAATAGAAGAATGGCAAATGAAGGGAAATTCAAGTCAAGAAGAGGGCAATTTAAATTAGGCATGGAGCGGAGCTTTCCATTTCTGAATCAAAGGAAAAAGGTCGATTAACAAAACTAGCTATCTGCAATTTAATGAGTTTAGCATTAGAAGACTTAAATTAGATTTGAAAAACACAACGAAGCCATAGGGTAATATATTTGTGGTTAGTTTCTTAATGTGGAAGTAACTCTATCAAATTGATAGAGATTGTAATGTATAGCTGATGCTATAAGTGCACGATTTTATTGAAGTAATAATAAAAGATCGTTTCCAACGAGGATCTAGCGGTCAATTACTTATTATACGATCAATCTATAGCTAGACGATTCAAAAAATATTTTTCATTTGAAACTTCAATGCATGGAGAGAAAAAGCGAGTGTTTAAAGTAGAAAACTTATGCGGAGAGAATCATGATTGGGGTTTCACCGCGTTGACAATTTATAATTTAATAAAATAAATCTAAGTAAAGAAAATGAATGCGCTGAAAGAGATTTTATTCACATGTACAGATTACCTCCTCTCAGAGCATAATCCGGTACTTAACTATGATAATTCCCTACTCTCATGACAATTATCGTAATTAAGCCGATTAAGCTCTGTGATGAATCATAAAAATTTTTTCGAGTGAATTCAACCTACTCTCGTGGTTAAAAACACAAGTTTGAAAAGAATAATTCTGACGTCGTGATTCATCTCTCGGTTCTTTTTGCAATGTCTCAAACACAATAATAATTGACTAGAGTAATAAAATGAGATAGAGTACAATTTTAATCAAATCAACTCAGTAAAATTATTTAACAAAGATAAATACAAAGAGTAATTCATAAAATCGTCAATGGGCTACGCCTCTAATCCCGAAACAAAATCTTAAGCAATCATGTTCATAGTAAATAACATATAGTTTTGTGAATTCATCATGAAAACTCAATTAAAGTATAAAGAAACACTAGGAGAATCAATGTAAACCTTCTCTTTGATTAGGAGACGAAGATCGAGCAGTAAAATCCTTCCTTTTTGTGATCCTCGCGTCAGAATTCTACCCAAAACCTATTTTCACCTTAGCCACCGCCTTCGTCCAAAATCGTTCAAATAAGTTCCCCTAATCTGGACCAAAATATTCCCTTTTATAGTTTAATCTATGCGTGGACCCCTTTTGAAAGGTTCCTCCAAGATTTCACTAAGTTTTGATCTGATTTGAGGTTGAATTAAGAGAAATTTTGAGTCTGGCGGACAGCTTCACGGGTCGTGAACGCATTCACGGGTGCGACCGTGAAAGTTTCTGTTCAAATATTGACTTCTGGTTGCTATGCGTCGAGCCATTCATAGCCATGGCTGTGAAAGTTTCTATTTAAACCCATACTTGACATAGAGCTGTCTTCTTGTGTAGCGACATACTCACAGCCCGTGAATGGACTCACAGTCGTGACTATGAATATTTCCTCTAACCTTTGTTTTGCTCCAAATTTGACGTGTGGTTTTCATCTGTATTTGTATGAAAACCAAGAAAAGTAAAAATTCTATATAATATAAGATAAAAACATTATAAATTGGTATAAAATCCTAAAATTGAGCATGAGATAACATATAAAATATAGCATAAAATATGATGTAAATGCAACACATCAAAATACCCAAGACTTAGAATTTTGCTTATCCTCAAGCAACATCATTATATGTAAGGAGAATGTAAAGATACGGAACACTCGTACATTTTACCATCATGACATGTCTTGAGTCTGCAATTTGAGCAATGATTTTTTCAAAACTTATGAAATTTAAGAAACAATATGTTACAAAGCAAACTCTCAATTTGAGCAATGATTCATGTTGTTGCATTCAATTTCAACTTACTGAGTATTATGCATTTTCACTCAATAGATCCACATTTACCTGACAAATGAAATTCTCATTTCTGGAATCTTGGTGATGTTTCTGAGTAGAGAGACTTTTAGAGCAAACTGGTTGATGCCTTACATTTTAGTAGTGATTTTTGGTATTATTCCATGATGAATCTAGGCTTATTTTGACATTTTTATACTCCGTTAAGACTTATTTACTTAAAAGCTTCGGAATCTTCACTTTTTCTTATTTTTATGAAACCTTAGGTGAAATCACCCAAATTTGAACTCTTTTGAAGATTCTAAGGCCATGGGGCGATTCCCTATGAGATGACGAAGCTGCCTATCAAATTTGGGCTCAATCGGAGCTACTTTGAAAAATACGGCCAAGTGAACCCGGCAGGGTTCACTAGTGCTTTCACTGACAACCGGAACTCATAGATCACTTCACCGGCAGGTGAACCCGGTGGGGTTCACCCGTGATTCTTTTGGAAGGATTCTCAGCAAAAGACTACAGTAAACATCACCACCTGGTGAACCCGATGGGGTTTACCTGTGATCACGACTGGGGCGTCCGATCTCTACTTGGATTTCCTTCGATTTTGAGCCCTAGAGATGTCCAAATTAGGCAAGTGAGCATATTTTGGAAAGCTTATTGAGAGGCAAATCCAAAGGATATAAAATCCCTCTCTGAAACTTCATAATCAATGAGAAATCAGCGCACAAGCAAATGAAGGCGACGGGAAACGATGACAACACGTTCTTGAGGCGATTTTGCGAGATTGGATCATTGAAGCATCACGATTCTTAGAGATTGTCTTCGGTTTATATTCTTCTCCCTCTCAGAAACGTTTGCTTGTAGTTTTCCTATCTTTACAGAGAGATTTTTGAGCGATTTCATGGAAACTGTAGCGTAAAACATATTTCAGGGCTTGGTTGAATCCTACTGACGACTTTTGATTGCAAAACTTATTTCATTATCGTTATTTAGATTTTTGTATGAGCATAAATTACTTTGCTGTATGAATTTCGTGATTTTACCTTGGCCACCTATTATCATGTTTTGGCCAGCACGATTCATACCGAGAGGAGGATCATGACGGTGGAACCTCTTAGTAAAACTTGTGTATCCATGACACGAGAGTGTTTGGCTTTTACTCGAGGGATTCATAACCTTCCACTGAATGCATAGGGTTTGTTTAGAATGATCCACCGCGAGAGTAGGAGATCGTTCTAGATGAACACCGAGGTGTACCACCGAGAGGGGGCATCTTGTACCCTAGGGATAGGTTCTTTATGCAAAAAGTATGAATCCATGTAATTAATCTTCCTAAATGCAATCTAAATCGTCAGTGTGGTGGATACTAAAGCCCTGATCTCTCTTATATATTCACTATCCCATAGTTTCCTTGATTTCTTGTTTATAGTTAATTGATATCGAAAACTTCGTTCAGATCTACTTAGCTATTGAAACTTGGATTTTCTAGTACTTAACCTTGTTCCTTGTGGGTTTGACAACCATTTATATTACTACGACATAACCGTGCACTTGCGGGATGTGCCAAGTTTTTGGCCCATTGCCGGGGAACAAAGGTTAATATTAGTATATTTCTAAGGATTAGTAGACTAAGCTATAGTTAGTTTATTTTTATTCTGCTGTTACTTTACTTTTTACTTGTTGTCTGCCTTAGAACTCTATAACTTTGTTTGATACTTTTTATGCAAAGAAGTTCCAGGGCAGGTGAATTCTTTGATATCGATCTTGAGATAGAGAGAACTTTTAGAAGCAGAAGAAAGCTTAAACAACTTTAGCAGAAGGAAGACAAAAGCTAGATGGAACACATACCATTGGAAGTGAACATTAATCAAGCATCCCAACCTGCGGGGAATAGCAATATCAGGACACTAAGAGATTATGCTGCTCCCTATGTTCATGGATTACAATCAGGAATTGCCAGGCCTACTGTAGAGGCCAATAATTTTGAGATTAAGCCTACTTTATTATTTATGGTTCAACAAAATTAATTTGGTGGTTCTCATCTTGAGGCCCCCAACATGCACCTTGCTATATTACTAGAGTACTACGATACATTGAAAATTAACGGCGTTTCTACTGATGCTATCAAGTTACGACTATTTCCCTTCTCTTTGAGGGACAGAGCGAGAGCATGGTTTCACACGATACCTTCAGCTTCAATAAGGACATGGGCAGAACTATCACAAGTCTTTCTTTCGAAGTACTTCCCTCCATCCAAGACCATTCAACTAAGAAATCAGATAACTAGCTTTATGCAGAAGGATGAAGAGTCTTTATATGAGGCTTGAGAAAGATTTAAGGAGCTACAAAGAATGTGCCCACACCATAGAATAGAGACTTGGGTTTTGGTCCACATATTTTATAATGGGTTGGACTACAACACAAGGTTCACAGTTGATGCTGCGGCTGGAGGGGCTTTAATGAAAAAAGTGGTAGAAGATGCTATGAATCTCCTGGAAGATATGACTATGAATCATCATCAATGGACATCAGAACGAGGTACATCTTCCAGGAAAGCAAGTAAACTCGAACTTGATACTCTAACCGCTCTTACTGCAAAGGTGGATACTTTAACTAGAAAAATTGATTCTTGGTCTGTAAATTCATTGGAAGCTAATTTTATATCATGTGAGATTTGTGGAGTTGCAGGCCATGTAGGTACTGAGTGCAAGTTGGGAGATGGGCAGTTAACTCCAAATCATCTTGAACTCATAAATGCGGCTGGAAACTTCAATCCCACTAATAACATATATTCCAACACTTACAATCCAGGATGGTGCAACCACCTAAATTTCTCATACCGGACTACTCAGCCAATGCAACCAGGACAAGCACCGCCGCAAGCTCCGCCTCCACAAGGAAACTTCAGACAACCTCAATAAGGGAACTATAGACAACCCCCATGATTTTAAGCTAGAAATTATAACCCTCCACCAAAGCCAAACAATGATTTACAGTTGAGTAAACAAATTGAAGGTCTGACTGATATGATGAAGCAAATGATGACAAGGATGGATTCCCTGGAAACTCACAACAAGATGTTGGAGAATCAACTAGCACAAGAAGCTAATTCGTCCTCCAGGGCACCAGGGAAACTACCATCACAACTAGAAATCAACCCGAGAGAACACTGCAATGTGATCTCCACTAGAAGTGGCAAGCAATTAGAAGATCCGAAGATGCCAACTGATGATAGAGGATGAGATGCAACATTTGATACTAGAGATCTGAACCATGGAACAACACCTGTGACCCAGGAACAGACTGAGGAAGAGTGGCCCTATGTTGAGCCGCCTGCTTACAAACCTCCAATTCCCTTTTCACAGAGGCTTGTCAAAGCCAAACTAGACAAGTAATTTGGTAAGTTCTTAGAAGTTTTGAAGAAGCTCTATATTAACAAACTTTTTGTTGATGCCCTTTTGCAGATGCCGACTTATTCCAAATTCTTGAAGGACATCCTATCTAACAAGAGGAAGCTCAAAGATCAAAGAACCATTGCACTTACTGAAGAGTGCAGCGCAATCATATATAACAAGCTTCCCCTGAAACTCAAAGACCCAGGCAGTTTTTCTATACCATGTCAGATTGGAGAAATGACTTTTCAGAGAGCTTTATGCGATTTAGGAGCGAGTGTCAGCCTTATACCATTGTCATTATGTAAAAGGCTGGATTTGTGTGATTTGAAAACCACTAACATCTCTTTACAGCTAGCAAATAGATCTGTTCATCGTCCCGTTGGTATTTTAGAGGACGTTCCTATAAAAGATGGAAACTATTTGTCCCTGCAGATTTTGTTGTGTTAGAAATTGATGAGGATGACAGACTCTCTATCATTCTTTGGAGACCTTTTCTTGCTACTATTGCTGCTGTCATTGATGTCAAAAATGGGAAACTAGCTTTGAACATCAGTGACAATGTTATACAATTTGATTTTTTTGACTCTTTGAAAAAACCTTCTTTTGCAGGTACATGCTGTAGTGTAGACATCATTGAGTGATGGGGAATACCGGGTGTAATTTAAAATTTTGCAGTCCCAGGACGCAGCGGAAGAATCATTACACCCGAAACATATTCCTTTCCCAAGGATCCATGCGAGAGAGAAGACACAAGGATGTGTTAGAGATGTACCTCTTTTGCTTGTACAGTTGTCGAAGCCATGTTGAAGGCGCCCAAGTGTTCGCCCTCTACAAGTATCCATGCGTCGACCGTCTCAATGTTGCTCCCTTCCACTCTTGGTGCTAGCCTCGGGAAGAGAATCAAGCCTTAGGGTTCCTTCTTTTCTCTTGCGCCACCTCCAAGGATCATGCACCAAGTGCAAGGAAGATGCCGCCAACTCCTTATCCTCTTCACTCCAAGAGAAGAGGGAGAAGAAGAAATTCGGCCCTTAGGAAGAGTAAGAGGATGATGCTGCCAAGTTTCTTCCTCCTTCTTTGCTTGCGCCACCTTCAAGGATCATGCACCTATGGCCAAGGAACGGAGAGGGCTTGTGGCAAGGAGATGCCACCAAGCATTAAGAGTCCTTGTGCCAAGAAGAGAGGGAGATGAAGAACTTGTGGTCACATGGAAGAAGATTGTGCCAAGCCTATGTTGCTCTCGCCACTTGCCCTCCAATTCTCTCCAAGAGATTGTGTCCACGCCTTCAAGGTGTCGAACATTGGGAGGGGGTGGCTAGGGTCCCTTTTATAAGCCAAGAGGCGGTTTGGGCAATGGCTAGGATGATGACAAGTGTATGACTTGTTGGGGTATGCCCTTAAGGCTAATGTTTGAGGCCTTGGGATTGTAACAGTATCATGTATAAACTCTTATGTTTATAAAGGCAATGGTTGTTATTCAGTTTGTTA
>JANTFE010002416.1:0-14570 GCA_027562315.1 Costus pulverulentus | reverse complement strand
AGGTCACTTGGAGAACCTTGCTAGCACAAGGAGCGTCCAAGGAGCAAGCCATCAATCATCTTGTGTGTGGCGTTTTGGAGGAGAACCCCATCGTTCTCTCTTCTTCCTAGACATCATCTAAGCGATGGCCATGGTATGAGTCGCTACAATTCTATGCGATTGATTTTAAAGTTGATCATATATCATGCATTCGATCCCTAGAAACCCCTTCCGCTGCATGTAAACCTCCATATGCGCCTATTAGGGTTTCACTTCCCCTTTGTTAGGGGACTTACACGGGTTGCATGTAATGCTAGCCTTAACATCAGTGAACATGTCTTTAAAATCAGGGCACTTGTCATACTCCTCTTTGATTCTATCAAATCCTGTGACTGACACATGTAGGGTGTTTATTAGAAGCAATTTTCGGCTCAGAGTATCAGCCACCTTATTTTGAGTTCCTGCCTTGTGTTTTAGGACAAACGTGTATTGCTGTAGGAACTCAATCCATTTAGCATGTCTAGGATTAAGTTTGACTTGGCTGCTCAAATAGATGAGGGCTTGATGGTCACTATTGAGGATGAACTCCTTGTGAATGAGATAGTGCCTCCAATGTTTAACAGCCTGTACAATGGCATAAAACTCTTTATCATAAGTAGAATACCGTTGCCTTGCTTCATTTAATTTCTCACTATAAAAGGCAATCGAGTGTCCCTCCTGGCTAAGTGTACCACCAATCCCAACCCCCGAGGCATCACAATCCACAATGAACACCTTGTTAAAATCAGGCAATCTCAATACCGACGTAGTGGTGATTTTCAATTTTAATTCTTGAAAGGCTTTCTCAGCCGAGGTAGTCTACTCAAAATTCCCTTGGCACAAGCAACTAGTGATTGGTGCCACCAATGTGCTAAAACCATGTATGAACCGCCTATAGAAGGTTGCTAGGCCATGAAAACTCCTAGCTTCAGTGATAGATGCAGGGGCAGACCAACTCACTATGGCTTCCACCTTGGATGGATCGGCTTTAAGCCTTTGGTCGTTTATAATGAAACCGAAGAATTCAACTTCTTGGACTAAGAAAACACACTTCTTCAAATTCAGTAATAAATGTTCCTTTCTCAGCAAGTCAAGGGTTGCCCTTAAATGATTTAGGTGTTCTTGCTCGGTTTTGCTAAAAATTAGGATGTCATCAAAATACACCACTAGAAATTTGCCAATGTACGGTTTTAAGAGGTGATGCATCAATCTCATTAAAGTAGAGGAGGCATTGGTTAGCCCAAAGGGCATAACCATCCACTCATAGAGGCCATCTTGTGTTTTAAAGGCTGTCTTCCATTCATCCCCCTCCCTAATCCTAACTTGATGATACCCACTACGAAGGTCCACCTTGGAAAACCAAGCTAAGCCAACAATCATATCGAGGAGGTCATCCAACCTGGGAATAGGGAAGGGATACTTAACAGTTATCTTGTTAATAGCTCGGCAGTCAATGCACATTCTCCATGTGCCATCCTCTTTTGGTGTAAGTAAAGCAGGTACCGCACATAGACTAAGCCTTTCCCTAATTAGCCCTTTGCTAAGTAACTCATCCACTTGCCTTCTCAACTCGGCATGCTCTAAGGGACTCATACGATAGTGGGGCAAATGGGGTAAGGTGGCACCCGGCACAAGGTCAATAGCATGCTGAACTCCTCTTTCAGGGGGTAATTCATTGGGTAACTTAGCTAGGGTGATTGTAGGGTAGTCCTTTAATAATTCAGGTATGATGGGGGAGTGCCTAGGCTCGATTTCAGGTTGGACTTGCTGCACTAGGAAGGTATAGAGGAGTCCGGTTTCCTTAATGTCTTGTAGGAATGCTTGGGGCCGTAACAAAGCAATAGGTCTCTTGGGTTCAATAGTCTTTCCCTTTTTGTGGGATGTCCTAAGTTCTCTAGGTAAGCTAGGCATAAGGATGATCTTCTTATTATCCACTGTAAACTCATACGTGTTCTCCCTACCATCGTGAAACACTCTCATATCATATAGCCAAGGGCGCCCTAAGAGCACATTGGCTACATCCATGTCCGTGACATCACACCAAACATTTCCTTGGTGGGACACAAGTTTGAGGGGTACCATACACCTAAATGCTACGGGTATGCTAGTTTGATCCACCCACGAGATGTTATAGGGTATAGGGTGCTTCTCTTGGGTAAGTCCGAGCCGACCCACGGCTTACTTGGATATAACATTCAGACTACTACCACATCCACCACAATCTTGCAAACCTTACCGTTACATTGAGTGTAGGTGTAGAATAAGCTAGTCCTCTTCCAATCTTCAGATGGCAATTCCTTAATATAATTGCACCTAACCACTATGGCAAATTGGGTAGGCTCTTCTTCACTGTTGTATTCGGGGTGGTATTGTTCAATTTCATTCTCAATTGGTGTTCCCTCTTCTTCCACATCTTCTACTCCTTCCATTCACAGGGCTTTCTTGGGACAATTTATAGATAGGTGGCCGGGCTGGGAACAATTAAAGCAGGTCACCTTATTTTTTTGTGTAGGGTCCTATTGTCTCGAAGATTTATTTCATGGGTCGGTGCCTTAGGGAAGGCAGCATGGGTATTCGGCTTGCTAGCGGGAGTTAAGGTACTAGGTTTAGGTGTAGGGTACCTAGGTTGTTGTTGTAGGTCATACTCAAGTTCCATGGCTAGCTGATAGGCATCGGCTAAAGTTTCACACATATGATGAATAAAAGCTCTTTTGATATCAGTCCTCAACACCCCTTTATATCGGTTTAGGGACAACCAGGGTTCCTCATTTAGATCGCACCTGAGTAGAAGGTCTTCAAATTTTCTATTATACTCGGCAATGGAATCATTCCCTTGGACAAGCCTAGTGAGTTAATCATATAGCTTCTGCCGGTAGTTTGGGGAGACATATTTTTCCCTAAGTTTCCATTTCATTGCTTCCCAAGTAGTGATGGGAGGGATACCACTCCTAGCTAACTTAAGCTCTATGCTATTCCAGTACATTTGGGCTGAACCTCTTAACAGGAATTTGACACATTGGACCTTACCATGTTCGGGAATTCTACTCCATATGAAGTAGTTTTCTACTTGGGTTTGCCACTCTAGAAAGGTTTGGGTACCTAGGCTACCTTCAAAGATGGGGGTATTGAGCCTAAGATTCTGATACATGTCTTCCTCCTCACGTTGGTGGTTGTAGGCCTTAGGGGTAGGAACTCCTACAGGGTATCCATTGGGCACATATGGTTGATTACCTTGGTGACCACTCATGTTTGTCGGGTTAATTTCCAACTCGGGCCTTGAGTTACCCTTTGGGTCATACTGGTTTCAGCTAGTACCCTCTTCCCACACAGGTTCTTGGTATCTCCCAAGAGTTGGTTGTAGTGGTTGCTCTGGTTCTTCAGGACATGGCTCAGAAGGGTGTGCAGGGGTCTCGTTAATGGGGTTTTTTCCCTTTTCTAATTTATCCATCCGTTGGTTCATGCTATCCATGGAGGCTTGCAAGCGCATAACCATGGCCATCATAGCATTCATTTGACTCTAACTAGACTCAGCCACGTCGGTTTGCTGGTTGTTCCTCGTGCGAACAACCATGATGAAGATGGGGTGAGACACACACAAATAATAGAAAAGGATAGCATAGGAGCAAGTAATAGCGCAACATGGATAAGGATGCAGAATTCAAAGTCAGGGTGACAGATTAAGTTACAGCAACTAGAGATAGTAACCTTAACAAGCAGCACGAGACAATATCAGACAGTTATAATCAGGCAGTAGCAAACTGAATGGTAGTGTATGCTAGTTCAATTTCCAGTAGGTGAAACTACTTTAACGCACAGTAATTAATTGAGTATTAGAATTCAGGATGTAGTTAATAGATATCAGCGATCAAACTGGTAAGGAACAGTAAAAAAACCAGATTCGTGTAAGCTGGTATCAGGGCAATGTATTGGTTCAACAATTGATGTGATGAACCCACACCTAACCGGTCTTCAGATTTTAGATTGCCCTATTAGATTAGGGGTCCAAAATACTGAGGAGATTCAGCACCCAAACTCGACAAGACACAACAAGTTCAAACTGGTAAGCAACAGTGTTAGGAATTTCAGCAAACAGTTGCTGGACAAGTTTTCAGCAACAATTGCAGCAGATGTTTACATCACTAGTAACTCAATGTCTAGAGAAAAATAAAACTCATAACTCAACAGTAGGCAGAAATGCGATTAGGAGACAGCAGAAAACAACAGAGTAAGAGCAAACAATTTCAGAGAACAGTAGAATCAGCAGTCAGAACAAAATCCAGAGATATAACCGAGATTTCAAAACATCAATGAGCACATAAGGTATGCTCTGATACCACTGATGAGGGACTGATAGCCCGGTATTACTAAAGGGGGATGGAAAGAGTGCACCTATGGCCCCCTTAAGGGAAGGGGGCCGAACCCTCCTAAATCTACCAAGGCAAGGGAGGTTCGTCAGCAAGCCTTCGAGGTTGATGATGATTCTCCAATGTGACTCAGCTTTAGCCTCAAGAATCAGTTTCTTTAGAACATGGCCTTGGCAATGAAATAGTAACGTAGCAAGGGATGATTGGGATGGTCGGCAATGGAACAGTAGCACAGTTACGGGTGGATGAAGGGACGGAACCCAAGGGGAGCGGAGCAAGTTCAACCCAAAGAGGAGCAAGCTCAACTCTCACAAACACAAACACAGAAGTTTCAGATTCAAAATATTCAAGACTGAGTGCAAAAGTGATACAAGTGCAAGCTTTAAACCTATTCCTCAACGATGACAATTTTAGTGACTCTTGGCATTCTTTGACTGAAGTATATGTTGGCTGATCAGTGGTTGCTAGCTGGAGTTGACGTGCAACAGATTCCTTGCGCATGCTGACATGAGAGCTTGTTGCCATTAATGAGGAAGCTACTAGTAAGTGGGCTGAGATGTCCTTTGTTCCTTGGTTGATCTTCATGATAGATACTTGACTTGTAGCTCATAGCTTTTGGCCAAGATTGTCTTCAATGGCTACTGGAAGATGACTCGTGACTATAGCTAGATCTTGACTGAAATTTGGGCTTCCAGATGTTGACTTTGACTGTGAGCTGATTCTATATGCCAATGTCACTTTGATGTTCAGGAAGCTAGGTGCTTGCATGTGCAATACAGGTGTACATCCCTAGGCTAGAACAACCTTTTACAACCACTAAAAATAAAAACAAGGACTTCAAAATAAATCCTAGGCTACATCCTAACTACCACATAAATCATTAAGTGCTGAGAGTAACTAAAGTTTTGTAACAATATTACAATGACAAATGGAGGAAACTAACAAGTTCACAAAATTGGGCAAGTATCAAGATAACCAAATAGTTTTAAGTGTTCATCCCATATCGGATTGGGACCTTCTTGTGTCTTGTTGATCTTCTTGGGAGTGTCCCTACATCAACGATCTTCGCTGGGGTTTTTGGGACTAGCCTATTTCGGGGATATTATTCCGCTGCGTTTTGTAATCTGTAATGCCAAAAATTTTAAAATATCCCCGGAGTTTACCAACAGTGGTATCAAAGGGACTTGCGAGCCTCGAATGATATTTTTCATGCTTTTCTATGCTCACATGTCATATCTAATTTTTGCAAATACGATATGCCATGCTCACGATTTTTATAAGTAGGAAAAATTGTAGGTCTTTGCTTCCAATCCTCTATTCAATTTGTTTTGGATTATTGGATTATTATTTTTCTAATTGATTTAAGATCGAAGGCGCACACAATTTTGTCAAGTAGGACGAGCATTGTGTCTTTGGACTGGCCGAGTCTCTTGATTTGACAAAAATTGCCAACTGATAGGATCTATAAAATCTTGATGAAACATAATCTCAAATAATCAAAAGATCTGTGATAAGAAGAAGAGGAAGAAAGACAAGTTTTATAAGAAACTAAAATTTCAGATTTTAGGTTTTTCAAGAGCATATAGAATTGCATGAGTAAAGTACCTTGTTTGTGCATGATGTTGTGATCACTAGTCAAGCCCCAAAGCATGCCTGCGATATATTCTTGTAAGGTCTGCATGTCGCCATTCAATTTCTTCTTCTTTTTTGTATAATTCAATATGAAGATTAAGGGGGTGCATCCTATACAATTGATGGCGCAACAAGATTCAACAAAGGTGGCGCATCTGCCTTGGAGGAGGACCCATGGCATTGGCCGAACCATGGAGTGTGCTTCTAGGGTTTCCCTAAAGGTACCTATAGGGTTTGAGAGCTAAACCATGGTGTGGTGGACCTTGGAGCTAACCTTGAAGATCAAGCTAGAGGTCAGCTAGGCTAGGTCTAGTTTTTAGGGGCTTTAGTCCTAGGTTAAGAGTTGAACCCCTTTTGGCATGGGCTAGTTCAATGGGCTATGATCATATTATCTTTTTACTACTTTTCTCATCTGCTAAAGCATGCTTGTAATGTTTTATCTTTATGTTATCACTATAGGATTGCATGCCTATAATGTTAGACATAAGATAAAAACTAAGAGAATGAGACCTAAAAAATCCACATTAAATTATATCAAGTCTAGTAGCCTTCTAATGCGTAGCTCTCATCAAGCTATCAATCAGTGGTGCTGTGCACTGTTTCCTACCCTCGTGGGACACACCCACTTACTTAGAAGGTGTGTAGTGGCAATGGTTTCCCCGGTCTAGTTTTAACCTAGACGTGCCTTCGCAAGCAAACTCGTTGGCCCTAAGCATAATGGTTAGGAATGGATTTGACTAGTCTTTCACAAGTGCTAGGCACACAGTGAAATTCTAGAGGCATCGTTGAGAGGTTAGGGTTTCATGCTGTATCCAGCCCTCGTTGGACATTAAATGCCTAGACTATCTCAATAAGGGGAATTGCTTAGAGCAATCGGTCGGCATGCCCACCTTAGGAAGCATGGATCACTTTGTGCACCTCATCCCACCCTTGTGGGACGCGAAGTCTCATGTGAAATAAGGATCCCATCTCACTAGGAAATCTCAAATTTCCCGATTGACTTTGTGGGTTGTCAATTCGATTAAAATAGTGGGAGCCATAATCATTTAAAACAAGTCCAGTTTAAATGATTTGAAGTAGTACTAATATGCTATTTCTTGGTTGTTGTAGAACAATGGCAACAAACATTGGCGGATTAACATTGCGATCCCTTCTTGAGAAGGACAAGTTGGTTGGATCCAACTTTATGGACTGGCATCGGAACTTGAGGATAGCCCTTAAGCTCGAGAAGAAGCTGTATGTTCTTGAGCAGCCTCTTCCTCCGGCTCTTGCGCCTAATGCCTGAGTGGCAGACAGAGATGCTTTTAGAAAGCATCAGGATGACTCTTTGGAAGTAGCATGTCTCATGCTTGGCACTATGGCACCTGAACTTCAGGTACAATATGAGGAGCAAAATGCTTTTCAGATGATCACTCATCTGAAATAGATGTTTGAGGCCCAAGCCAAGACTGAGAGAATTATGACACAGCCAAAGCAGTTTTTTAGTGCAAATTATTTGAGGGTGCATCAGTGAGACCCCATGTGGTCAAGATGATTGGGAACGTGGATCAGCTCAAGAGATAGGGACACACCATAGATAACGAGCTAGTTGTGGACCTTATTCTGCAGTCCTTGCCCCCTAGCTTTAGTCCGTTTATTATAAATTTCAACATGAACCGGATTGAATGCACTCGGGAGGAACTGTTGAATATGCTCCAAATAGCCGAGCGTAAAATGGGAAAGACCAAACCCAATTTTATTCTTTTGGTCCCTGTGGCCACGAAGATGAAAAAGAAGGGGAAGGCACGTGCTAAGGGCAATGCCAAAGGTCCTACCAAAGCACTAAAGAAAAAGGCAAAGAAGTCAAAGGAACAGAGGTGCTTCCACTATGGCGAGCAGGGTCACTGGAGGAGGCACTGTAAGCAACTTCAGAATGAGGAGAAGAAAGGCAAGGCCTTGTCTTCAAGCTCAAGTATTTATGTCACTGAAGTCAACCTTTCTACTGCTATGTCATGGGTATTGGATACTGCATGCAGAGCTCATATTTGTACAAATATGCAGGGGCTCAAGAAAAGTTGATTGGTGCGGCCTGGAGGGATTGACCTACGAGTTGGAAATAGGGCATAAGTTGCTACTGTTGCTGTAGGAATTTTGACTCTCTCCTTGCCTTCTGGACTTCAGTTAGAGTTAGATAATTGATACTATGTACCTTCTCTTACCAAAAATATTGTATCCATTCCTTGTTTAGCAAGGAAATGTTTTAAATTTGAAAAAAAAAGAGAACACTTGTTCTTTTTCATTTGCAAATATGTTTTATGGGAAGGGTACTTTATGCAATGAGTTATATGTCTTGGACATGGACAACTCTATATGTAACATAATTAACAAAAGAATCAAACTGAGTGGTTCAGTTGGTGCTTTTCTTTGGCATTGTCGATTAGCCCATATAAACAAGAATTGCATCCAACAACTCAATGCAAATGGATTGTTATATTCAAGTTCCTTGGAGGAAACACAACACACTAATGTTGTTGTTAGGTGTATATTAGTCCAACTCAAGCCTGCAGAGGATTGGCATTGGACGAGCATTTTCTACAACTATACTAAGTGAAACAGTCACCCTTGCAAAGTAGTGATTGATAGAGGTAGCAGCCTTAATGTTGTATCTCGCTCAGCTATCACCAAATTTGGACTCAGCTTAGAATTACATCCCTCCCATATTCAGTCGCATGGGTAGATAAGTCAAACATATTCTTTTAGGTTGACTTTGGTTGTATGACCTTAATGTTACTGATTTTGGATGCGACAATACCTATATTTTTTAGTACAAGGGACAAAAAATTCAGCTAACCACTTCTCCTCCAAAAGAACTAAGGGATTCGACATCCAAGGGTGTGATAAAAAAAGACACAATAAATGATAAGCCCCTAAACATTATTCGACCTACACCCTTTTTTTCTGATGTCCTTGAGTCGAAAGTAGTGTTCACTTTGCTAATAAAGGAAGCCACTCTCCCTTCTAGCCAACCAATAGATCTTGACATTCAGGTGTTACTAGACCAATTTATTTATATCATATCTAACAAATTACCTAATCAATTACCACTAGCTAGTGATATTCAACATGCCATTGACTTAGTGCTAGGGTCATTCTTACCTAATCTCCCACATTATAGGATGACACCAACTGAACATGTTGAATTATAATGCCAAGTCAATGATTTACTTCGCAAAGGCTTTATCCAAGAGAGTCTTAGACCGTGTGTTGTTCTTGCCCTCCTCACTTCTAAGAAAGATTAAAGTTGGAGAATGTGTATTGACTGTCGGGCTATAAATAAGATTACTATAAAGTATAGGTTTCCAATCCCTAGATTAGATGACATGTTAGACTTCCTGGCAGGATCAAACTGGTTTTCCAAAATTGATTTACATAGTGGATACCATCAAGTTCGAATTCGCCATGGGGATGAATGGAAGACTACTTTTAAGACAAAAGATGGTCTCTATGAATGGTTAGTGTTACCTTTTGGACTATTGAATGCTCTTTCTACATTCATGAGGTTAATGACACAGGTTCTTCAGCCATTCATAGGGAAATTTCTTGTTGTCTATTTTGATGATATTCTCATCTATAGTAAGTCACGTCATGAGCACTTAGAACATTTTAGGTTCACTTTTGAAATTCTTAGAAAAAAATTATATATGAACCTTAAAAAATGCTTCTTCTTAATAGACCATGTTGTCTTCTTAGGTTTTATTGTGTAGAAAGAGGGATTGTTTGCCGATCCTGAAATTGTAAAGGCAATCACAGATTGGCCCGAACCGATCTCTTTACATGTTATGTGAATCTTTCATGGGCTCGTAACTTTTTATCTACAGTTCATTCAAAACTTTAGTACCATCATGGCCCCTATTACTGATTGCATTTGAAAATGGGATTTTCAATGGACACTTGCTGCTAGTCATGCTTTTCAAACCATTAAGGTTCTCATGACTTCTGCCCATGTACTACGCCAACCAAATTTTGCTAAAGTTTTTTAGGTTGCATGCGATGCTTCAGGTGTAGGCATTGGTGGCATGTTAAGTCAAGAAGGACACCCCATTGCATTTTTTTAGTGAAAAGTTAACTGATACTAAATTGAAATATTCAACATATGATAAGGAGTTTTATTCGGTTGTGCAATCCTTACGACATTGGCATCATTACCTTTTGCATAAGGAGTTTGTCCTTTTTAGTGACCATTAAGCTTTGGCATATCTTAATACTCAAAAGCATTTAAATCTACAAAATGTAAAATGGTTTGAATATTTGCAACAAATTTCTTTTGTCATTAAGCACAATCTAGCAAAGAAAACAAAGTCGCGATGCTTTGAGTAGGGTCCATATTTTACTCAACGCCATGCAAGTAGAGATTGTGGGTTTTGATGAAATTAAGAAGACTTATTTTGACTGCCCAGATTTTTTTGAGACCTTCATCAAGCTATCAAATAGTTAGGCAATTGATTCTAATTATACCCTGTGAGATGGATACCTATATCATAGTAATAGAATTTTCATTCCTTGCACGTTGATGCGTGACTTCCTTATTTGGGAATTACATTCAGGGGGAGTCACTGGATATCATGGTAGGGACTAGACCACTAGTCTAGTTGTCGATCAGTTTTATTGGCCTACGCCACCTACTAACGTCGTACGAATAGTCAAACATTGTGGAAGTTGCCACATGAAAACCAAAAAGAAAAACATAGGGTTGTACACACCTTTACCCGAACCCCACACACCATGGCAAGACACTAGAATGGATTTTGTTCTAGGGTTGCCACGTACACGGGCGCAAATGATTCCATCCTTGTTGTTGTAGACCAATTTTCTAAGATAGCCCACTTTATACCATGTCAGAAAACTATTGATGCCTCTCATGTAGCTACCATATTTTTGAAGAAAATTGTTAGATTGCATAGTGTACCTTGTACGATCACTTCTGATAGGGACGTCCATTTTGTAAGTTACTTTTGGAAGACATTATGGACATTGTTAGGTAGAGAGCTCAAATTTTTCTCTGCTTACCACCCTCAAATAAATGGTCAGACTGATAGGGATCATGTAACCAACTGGGAAGATATATTGCCAACAGCTGAGTTTGCATTCAATAGTATGGTGAATAGGACAACTAGTCTCAGCCCATTTCAAGTGGTCCATTGTATGCAATCTAACAAACCAATTGACTTACTACCCCTACTGACTATTGGGAAAACCTAGGCAATTAAAAAAATTTAATTAACAGTGGAAGCATTGCTCTAAAACAGTTTCTCGTGCTATGCAGGATCGTCCTTACAGGTGTTCCATCGAACGTGATAGAGTAGTATGCCTGAATCACAAAATCCTAGGGGCTACCGATGACAAAAAAGAGGCGCCCAAGTGTTCGCCATCTACAATCGTGCACACACGGGCTTCCCGAGACCTCTTCTATTCACACATGGTGCTAGCCTTTGGGTAGAAGATCATGTCCACATCTATGCCGCCCTCTTTGTCTACGCCACCTCCAAGGTCCGCCAAAGAAAGGATGAAGGGAGAAGATTGACCACAAGGAGAGGGATGCTCTACCACTTGTGTCAATCTCATCTCCTAGCTATTTCCTCATGGCTTGCGCCACCACCAAGGTGTGCCCATGAGGATATTTCTTTCTCTTCACTTACTTGTGCCAACCCTCTAGAGGATACGCCATGGTGATGAGAAACACCTCTAATTCTTCTCCTTTTTCGTCAAGCTTGCGCCAGCCCTTGAGCATGCGCCACCTTGAAGAAAGCTCACTCCTTTTGCGCTAATCCACAAAGTAGATGCACTATGGAGAAAGGAAAAAGGTCCCAAGCCTTCTCATGCACCTAGAGGAGATAAATCTTGTCGCACCATGAGGTGGGCAACAAGTTCTTTCATGTAGGCGCTATGGAGAAGACATATGCGATGGGCGTCTATGTTAGAGTTAAAAAGATGATGATTTTGGCTAGGGCTACATTTAATTATGAATTACTTCATAATATATGCGCCTAGATACATTATAGAGTAATGGATGCGGGTCCACAACTTAAGTGATAAATATATTTAATATAAATATTCACTTCCACGACTTAAGTTACGAATATAAATATTCATTTTAATCACTTAAGTTGCGTGTGGCCCCCGCTACTTAAGCTGCGAATAAAATGAATATCATTTTAGCGCTTAAGTCATAGGCCCCTCATGTTACGTTTAAATCAGTTGTAAAAAACCTCTGAATAAATTCGGAGCTTAAACCAAATATTTGACCCATCGACTGGACCTAGTCCATAGAGGTCAAACATGGTCACCCGAGGGTCAATCGGGGTCAACTGAAGTCAAAATGCAACATCACTCTATAACATCCTCTCCAACTCATCAAATGCATCTGCGATGCATCGAACTCCCTAACTGACTCGAATAAACTAAATGACTCGATCATAGGCAACTTGATTAATACGAGATCTCGAGTGTCTAGGTGTGTGACCCTGTAAGCTCCTTAGACATTAGCAGTGATAACCTCAAGTCATCATAAGCAATGAGTGGCACCTATCAGTATATCATTGCTACCCAAGTCCTCAGAATGAAGTCATCATCGACATCCCCTAAAACTGCAACAAAGTACTCGTACGCTCTAGTCCTTTTGCCAGGCTAATATCCTAATTGGACATGTGTGTCATACTTGTTTAACCCAATCTAATGGTCATAACAAAATTAGGTTCTCACCTTGGTATGGCCATACACTTTCAGTCATGCATCCATATGTGGGGTTTATGGATATCAAGCTTTTTCGCAAGGAAGGGGTAAATCCTCTATTAATTCATTGACCTATCATATGGCTCAAGATATACCCAATGACAACCGTTATGACTCCCCTACTATGGCAGAGCGTTAGGTTGTATCAAAGTACATCTCTTGCCATATAGAGATATCTATGAGAACCTAAGATTTGACCTATGACACCAAGTCAAATCCTGTCACTATAAGATTTGACCTATGACTCCCCAAGCTTTTTCGAGGACAAGTGTATCTCTATCATTATAAGATTTGACCTGTGACACCAAGTCAAATCCTCATGGCGGATCGATCCAGTATATCTTCCTTGATATACCCATATGCCTATGTTAGCAACCCATGCTCAACCAGTGCACATGCCAATCTTAAGTGTATCATAGCTGTCCCTTATCCACTATGATACTTGACCAGGGATAATACTTTGAGACTAGATAAAATCTATCTCCAAGGATATTGTATATGCAAATGTACATATGAAACAGATGTATCAAATGCACAACAACGACCATGTCAGGATATATATCACAAATGAATGTGACACATATCGGACCAGCCATAGGTCCTAGGGCATATACACCAACACCTACTTGTACCTGACGATCACAATCTATTGTTTCCTTTGTTAAACATATCCATGAACTTCATACTGAAATCAGGCAAAAAATCTCAGAAAGCAATAATAAGTACAAGAGCTTTGCAAACAAACATCATAGGCCATAAAATTTCAGTGAGGGAGATAGAGTGATGGTAAGACTGAGAGCTGAGAGATTTCCACATGGATCTATCAAAAAGTTACATGCAAGAAGTATAGGCCCATTTATGATTTATACATAAAATAAGTGATAATGCCTATGTTGTGGATGTGTCTAAAAATTTAGAAATTAGTCCTGTTTTTAATGTGGAAGATATATCATTGTATTACACACCAGAGGAACTTGAATCAAATGGATCAACACCACAACATCTTCCACTCGAAGTAGAAGATGATGACATCGAAGCCATCCTAGAAGATCAAATTATTCTCCATCCTGATCAAGCATAACATCAATACCTGATAAAATGGAGAAATCATCTAGACACAAATAACACATGGATTCTTAAAGACGAACTTCGACAGAGCACATCGAAGAAGGTAGATGACTATACTTTTGACAATTCACCTTTCGCCACCTGGGAGAATTGATGAGGACATAGAAGATAGGCCCAGAAGATCTGTGTGTAACTGACACCTTCCATCAGAGTAGAATCGGTGAAGAATGGGAATGTGACCCCTTCTATTCTCATGGGGTCCAAGGCGAGTCTCCTTTACATTTCATGTCATTTACTTTATGAAACTAGTATACTTTCAGTTTTCCTAGTTTAAAATTACAAAAAAACTATTTTCTAACTCCCTTTGATTAATTTTTGGATTTTATTATGTTAATACAAAAAAACTATTTTTGAAGCATCATTGTTTGCATGCCTATGATCCCTACACCATTCATCGACTTGCCTTTGGAGCTCCTCATGCTTTGTGGGGCTCATATGATAATGCGGTAGACATGGCAGAGTCGCTCCTAGTACCAGATCAATAGCATGTTGTGTGTTATGTTCTAGTGGAAGCTCCTCACGAAGCTTCCCAGGGGCAATTTCATGGTACCCCTTGTTGGGTCCCTTTCAAGAGGGAGCGAAACCCTAATAGGTCCCCTTCAAGGGGGAGCGAAAACCCTAATAGGTGGCGCATAAATCTTTGCAAGCGGAAGCAAGGGT
>JANTFE010002402.1:54201-65376 GCA_027562315.1 Costus pulverulentus | reverse complement strand
GATCATATATTTGCATACCAATCGATCTTGTAGGAAACCCTAGATTCCGCTTTGCGATTTTATATATATGTGCATATTAGGGTTTCCCACCCCTTTAGTGACTTTCATAGCCAAAGCTGTGAATTAAATAGAAGTACTTTGTCCCCTTCATGAAATTCTTTCTTTACAATGCGCTTGTCATGCTAAAACTTGGTGGGTGCTTTGTAGCTCTTGGCATTCTCGTAGGCAAAAAGGCGCATCTTGTCCAACTCATCAAGTTGTAGCTTTCTCCTTTCACTGGCGTTCTTGAAATCGAAGTTGATTTGCTTGACAGCCCAATACGCCTTGTGCTCAAGCTCAACGGGTAAATGGCATGATTTCCCATAAATTAGTTGGAAAGCAGACATACCGAGGGGTGTTTTGAGTGCGGTCCTATAAGCCCATAAGGCATCCGGTAATTTCATTACCCAATCCTTCCGTGATCACGATACAGTCTTCTCCAAAATTTGTTTGATTTCTCTATTAGTGACCTCTACCTGACCACTAGTCTGAGGGTGGTAGGGCGTAGCAATTCTATGCTTCACACCGTACTTTTTTAGTAGTGCCCCAAATTTCTGCTCAATGAAGTGGGAGCCGCCGTCGCTGATCAGAACACGTGGAACTCTGAATCGGGGGAAAATAGTCCACTTCATAACTTCATAACGACTCTAGAATCATTAGTAGCTTCAGCGGATGCCTCAACCCACTTTGACACGTAGTCAACGGCAACCAGAATGTACCGTTTTCCACATGAAGAGGGGAAGCAGCCCATGAAGTCTAAACCCCATACATCAAAAATTTCCACTTCCATGATGTTGTTGAGTGGGAGCTCATCTCTTTTTGATAAGTTTCCAGTTCGTTGGCAATTGTCACAAGTGGAGACAAATTATTTAGCACTATGAAATATAGAAGGCCAATACAAACTAGACTGTAAAACTTTAAAAGCTATTTTAGAGGCCACCGAGTGTCCTCCGTAAGGTGAAGTATGGCAATGGCTCAACACATCTTGCATCTCCTCCTCTGGTACACATCGTCTGTACAACCCGTCCGCACATCTCCGGTACAAATATGGCTCATCCCAGTAATAAAATTTTACATCATGTAGGAATCGCTTCTTCCTCTAAAAAAGTCAGATCAGGAGGGAAAATGTTAGACACGATGTAATTAACATAATCTGCATACCAAGGGACTTGTTGATCTAATAAAGCATAGAGATGTTCTTCAGGGAATGTGTCATTGATCTCCAACTCTTCATCAGTTTCTTTGTCCGTGCCGTGATCAAGTCTGGAAAGGTGGTCAGCCACTAGATTTTCACTCCTCTTTTTGTCTCTGATCTCTATATCGAATTCTTGCAAGAGGAGGATCCATCTAATGAGCCTTGGCTTCACATCCTTCTTATTGATCAAATATTTTATAGCTGCATGATTAGTGAAAACGATTACTTTCGAGTTAACTAGACAATCATCATCGAGTATGTGACTGGCATAATGAATGGTGTGAAGCTTTTTGTCCGTCCTCTGTCCCAAGACTACCCCAACAGCTTGGTCGCTAGCATCACACATCAACTCAAAAGGTAATGACCAATCTGGGGGTTGAATTATTGGAGCAGAGGTTAATGCTGCATTGAGTTTTGTGAAGGCTTCCTCGCAGTCCCTGTCAAAGCAAAACATAGCATCTTTAGCAAGTAAATTAGTTAAAGGGCAAGCCATCTTAAAAAAGTCTTTAATGAATCGTCTGTAAAAGGCAGCATGTCCAAGAAAGCTCCTGATCCCCTTCACCGATGTGGGTGGCTGAAGATGTACAATGACTTCTATCTTTGCTCTATCCACTTCTATCCCTCTTTCAGAAACTAGATGCCCGAGGACAATCCATTTCTTGACCATGAAGTGGCACTTCTCCCAGTTCAAAACTAGGTTCACTTCTTCACACCTCTGCAAAACCTTAGATAAATTAGACAAGCAATGATGAAAAGAGGAGCCATACATAGAAAAATTGTCCATAAAAATATCCATGAAGTCTTCATTAAAATCGGAGAATATGGCCATCATTGCTCGCTGAAAAGTCGTTGGAGCGTTGTAGAGGCCGAAGGGCATCCTTCTATATGCATATGTGTCGTAGGGGTATGTAAAGGTTGTCTTCTCCTGGTCGTCTTGGTGGATAGGGATCTGGAAGAAACCTAAAAAGCCATCCAAAAAACACAAGTAAGAATTATGCGCTAATCTGTCCAACATCTGGTCTATAAATGGAAGAGGATAATGATCTTTTCGCGTAGCAGAGTTCAACTTTCTGTAGTCAATACACATCCTGTATCTTGTAACCGTACACGTCGGTATCAACTCGTCAACTTCGGTCTTGATCATCGTGAGTCCACCCTTCTTGGGTACAACATGTACTGGACTTACCCAAGAGCTATCTGAAATTGGATAAATTACCCCTGCGTCAAATAGTTTGAGTACTTCTTTCTTCACCACATTCTTCAAGTGCGGGTTGAGCCAGTGTTAAAACTCCATAGTAGGTTTGCTATTGTCTTCCAATAGGATCCTGTGCATGCAATCAGAGGGGTTAATCCCTTTTATGTCATCTGATGAATAGCCTATTACCTTCCTATGGAGACGAAGTTCATTAAGTAATAATTCAGTTTGCTCCTTGTCCAACGCCGCACTGACTATCACTGGGTATGTAAAATTGTCTCCTAGAAACTCAAATCTCAAGGTTTTGGGCAAGCTCTTGAGCTCGATTTTCTGCCGCCCTTGGTTTCCCAGATTCTCTTCTTTCTTGTTATCTTCGCTTGCATCAGTTTCGAGCAGTGCAGCAAGAAGCTCAGCCTCTCCTTTATCATCCTTGTCAATAGAATTCGTCAGAGCAAGTTCCAGCGGGTCCACTTCTCTCCTGGGCGGCTCAGCATCTTGTACAACTTTTTCCACAATATCGATACTGCAGCATGTGCCTACAAGGGAAGGTTTTTTCAAGGTGTCAGTTAGATCAAATTGAGTAACGTTACCACAGATGTTCAAGGACAGTTTCCCATTCTTGACATTCATGACAGCGCCTACAGTAGCAAGAAAAGGTCTCCCCATAATGATAGGGAGCCTGTCATCCTCATCAATATCTAAAATAATAAAATTAGCAGGAATAAAGTAATCTCCAACTTTAATAGGTACGTCCTCTAAAATACCAACTGGGTGACGCACAGATATGTCTGCAAGCTGTATAGAAATACTAGTTGGTTGCAAATCCCCTAGGTCTAGCCTTTTACAAAGTGATAATGACATGAAGCTAACGCTTGCTCCTAGAACGCACAAAGCTCTCTAAAAGAACATCTCCCCAATCTGGCAGGGTATGGAGAAACTGCTGGGTCTTTAAGCTTCTGAGGGAGCTTGTTCTGAATGATGGCGTTGCACTCCTCAGTAAGTGCAACGGTCCCTTGATCCTCTAGCTTCCTCTTGTTTGATAAGATGTCTTTTAGGAATTTTGCATAAGTCGGCATCTGCGAAAGAGCATCAATGAAAGGGATATTAATATAAAGTTTATTCAATACTTCTAAAAACTTACTGAACTGCTTGTCTAATTTAGCCATGACAAGCCTCTATGGAAAAGGAATCGGTGGCTTGTACGCAGGCGGTCCCACGTAGGGCCGCTCCTCTTTAGCTGGTTCAGGTGCCACTGATGTTTTATTTGAAGGTGGTTCCACAGGTTCTGGTATCACTTCATCTATCCTGTCATCAGTCGGCATCTTTGGGTCTTCAAGTTGCTTGCCGCTCCGAGTGGAGATTGCATTGCAATGCTCCCTTGGGTTAACCTCTGGTTGGGATAGAAGCTTGCCCGGTGCTCTCAAAGACCAGCTAGCTTGCTGGGCTAGCTGACTCTCTAGCATTTTATTATGTGTCTCCAGGGAGTCCATCCTTGTCATTATCATCTTCATCATGTCTATAAGTCCTTCAAGTTGCTTGCTCAGATTTGAATCATTATTCGGCCTTGGTTGTGGCGGTGGTGCATTGTAGTTCCTAGCCTGAAATCCTGGTGGTCTGAAATTGTTCTGTTGGGCTGCCTAAAGTTTCCTTGTGGGGGCTGGGTTTGCTATGGTGGAACTTGTCCAGGTTGAATTGGTTGAGTTGTCCGGTAAGAGAAATTTGGATGGTTGCGCCGTCCTGGATTGACTGTGTTGGAATATGGATTGTTGTTAGAGTTGAAATTTCCAACAACATTCAATTTTCAGAGTTGATCGCAGCCATCTGTCCATCTCCTGCCTGACAATCTACCCCTGCATGACCTACAACTCCACATACCTCACAAGAAATAAAGTTAATATCCATCGAATTAACAAACCAAGAGTCAAGCTTTGTAGACAAATTATCCACCTTAGTTGTCAGTGTAGTCAAAGAGTCAAGGTCATACTTACCTAACTTCTTAGTAGAAGTACCTCTCTCAGATGTCCATTGGTGATGGTTAATCGCCATATCCTCGTGAAGGTTCATTGCATCCTCAACTCTCCTATTCATCAAAGTGCCTCCTGCTGCAGCGTCCACTGTAAGTCTTGTGTTGTAATCCAAACCGATATAGAACGTTTGGATCAAAACCCAAGTCTCAACTCCATGATGTGGACACATCCTTTGGAGCTCTTTAATCCTCTCCCAAGCTTCGTATAGAGATTCTCCATCCTTTTGCATGAAACTCGTTATCTGATTTCGCAATTGAATTGTCTTTGATGGAGGGAAGTACATGGAGAGAAAGGCTTGAGAAAGCTCTGCCAATGTACTTATCGAAGCAGAAGGTAGTGTGTGAAGCCAAGCTCTCGCTCTGTCCCTCAAAGAGAAGGGAAATAGTCGTAACCTGATAGCATCAGCAAATACACTGTTAATTTTCAATATATCGCAATATTCTAGAAAAATAGAGAGGTGCATGTTGGGGTCCTCAAGAGGAGAACCACCAAATTGGTTTTGTTGCACCATAGAAAGAAGAGCAGGTTTTATTTCAAAGTTATTGGCCTCAACAGCGGGCCTAGCAATTCCTGATTGAAAACCATAAGCATAGGGAGCAGAATAATCATTCAGTGTCCTATTATTGTAGTTGTTCCCCATTGGTTATGGTACTCGGTCATTGTTTGCATCAAGCTGAATGTGCTCCATCTGATTTTCTCCTTCTGGATGGTTCATGACTTCTTTCTTTAAAATTTTATTTTGCTTCCTTCTTGACCTAAAGGTGCGCTCGATCTCTAGATCAATGTCAAAGAATGTACCTGCCCTAGAACTTCTTTGCATAAAATGATTAGTCAAGATTATAAAGTTCTAAGACAGCAAGTAAATAACAAGAAAAAGAAAATAATAGTGCAATAAAGAAAATATAACCTAAGGCCTAGTCTACCAATTCTCAGAAGTATACTAATATCAACCGTTGTTCCCTGGCAACGACGCCAAAAACTTGACATGTCCCGCAAGTGCACAGTTATGTCGAAGTAATATAAAAGATATTGAATTCCACAGGGAACAAGGTTGAGTACCAGAAAATTCGAGTCCTAATAGCTAGGCGAATCGAAATTGGGTTTTGAAAGCAGAAATCGAAAACAAGCAATCAACACTACGACGGTAGGGATTAAATATGAGAGAGAAATTGGGACTTTGGTTTCCACCACGATGACTACTTTAATCACACAAGGCAGATGTCGATTATTAGGATTATTGATTTTGCACAAGGAATCTAACCCTAAGGTACAATGTGACCTCTCTCGAGTGTACACCCCGGTGTTTGGCTTAGATCAACCTTCTACTCTCGCGGTGGATCGTTCTAAGGCGAACCCAATGAGTTCTATGGCAGATTATAAAACCCTCGAGCGAAGACCAAGCACTCTCATGTCGAGGTCTCGCAAGTTTTACTAAGGGATTCCACCCTTACGATCCTTCCCTCGATATGAATCGTAATGGCTAACACGTGAAAATTCTCGGCCAAGGTAAGATCATGAAATAAACACTTTAAAGTAAAATATGCTCACAACACAATCCAAATAACAAAATAAAGATAAAGTTTGCGATTAAATTTGTCAACGGGTTTCAACCAAGCCCCGAAATAGGGTTTACGCTACAATCGTCATTGAAACGCTCAAAAATCTCTTTTTTAACATAGCAAGATCACAAGGAAGAGTTTCTAAGGGATAATAGAGGATAAACCGTAGCAAATCTGGAAGAATCGTGATGCTCCGATGATCCAATCTCTGAAAATCGCCTCAAACTCCTCCTTTCGCCGTGTTCTTCCGCCCGTGCCGCTTCGTCATTTGATTCCTCAATAATTTATGCAAGAAAAATTAGGGATTTTATGTCCTCCACATTCTCCTTCGAAAGAGCATTCCATAGATACCTTACTTGCCAAATTTCAACTGCAAACGGGTGAGAAATCAGGGAAAAACCAAGTAAGACTCTAACTCGCGCATGCCTGGATCAGAATCACGGGTGAACCCCGCCGGGTTCACCTGGCCGTGATTCATTCTGTGAGGTCTAGCGAAAGAAGCTCGGTGAACCCCGCCGGGTTCACCTGGCCGTGCTTTGCTCTAGACTATTTTTGGCCGAAAGGAATTCTGGTGAACCCCGCTGGGGTTTACCGGGCCGTGAAGCTCTCTGTGAGTTCTGCTGGCTGGCGACTGGGCACCTGGCCGTTTTTTTTAGGCTAACTCCGTTTTGGACCAAATTTGACGTGTAGCTTCGTTTTCACATAAGAAATCATCTCATGCCGTTAGAATCTCCAAAATACATCGAAAAAAGGGTGATTTCACCAGAAATTCCACAAAAACACCAAAAAGTGAAGATTTAGAAGATATGATGGAAATAAGCCTATAAAGAGTATAAAAGTGTCAAAATAAGCCTAGATTTACCATGAAATGACCATCAAAATTACTACCAAAATGCGAGGCATCAGTAAACACCTAGAATTCTAGAATTTTGTGAGTTCACCGCCAACGATCCACTAGTTGGATCTCCATGAAACTTCGAACAACATTTCTCCTTCCATAGAAGATTCTTCAGTCGCCGGCATCTGCCCATCCGTCGCTTCGATCACTAGATCAGAACCTCTGTCCGCTCTAACTCCGTCAAGCACATCCCGGCAGACTTCCCATTCCACAATAACCCCGCCTGCACTACCTCTCTTCCTCCCAACAACGAATGAATCAGCCAGCTTTCCTCCCTCTGTTTTCCAGACTTGTAGTTTCATGTCTCCTACTTTGCCCATATTATTAATCTGATTAAGCTTATTTTTGCAGGTTTTAAACATGCTCGGACAAGCTTCTAGCTCTGATCCTTGGAACCAATAGAAAGACCAGAACATCTTCTATCATTTGGATCAGTTGGTACGAATCCAGATGGACTAGAAGATCCTGCGAGACACAACCTTTTCTAATCTGACTAGACTTCTTGTTGAAGAAATTTAGAGTGCTTGGACATCATATATCATTGATCTTCGACACCACCAGGGGAGAACATGTTTTGTGCTATCTCTTTGATCAGTTGGGTTGACTGAAGTATTAGCAGAACGAACTATGAAGCATTGCAACTTCAGAACTATGATAAATTCTATGCTCTTTTAATTTACTAATCTGAGTAGCTATCTTGTTGCAGATGCTCTATTTGTCTGATAGATCTAGACTCCCTAACTTTGATACGATGGAAAAGAACTAGTTACGTTCTCCAATGTGGTTTAGTTATTTTGAATTTTCGATCATTCTATCTTACTTAATGGCATAGAAACTCTTCGTAACTGATTATTCCCTGTAGTGCTTTGCTCTAGCTATTTCCTGATGTTAAGCATTATTCTGAATTCTGATCTTTTCTTGAAAAACAAAAAAAGAAATAATTGAATATTAATTTGTAGAATAAATCACACGCTTCCCCCCTCTACAGCTTGGTATCAGAGGGAGGTAAGTGGTCAACTCTTGTCTGCCCACATTGATCCTTGGCTTTTAAACAAGAAAAAAAAGTATATGCTCCCATGTTTAGTTGCTTTTGCATGTTTGTTAATTTATTTGCTAGAAAAAAAATTATTATGTGCTTTCATGTTTAGATCTTTATTGCTTTTGCATGCTAGTTTGTTTTATCTCATATTTATCTTTTCATACTAGCCCAAATCATTTCTATCATTTTAGGGAGCTCTATTTTCAAAACGTTATATTGTTCTTTCAAAAAAACTCCCCATGGCCACTAGACTCAACCCCATAAGAGGCAATAGACCACCCATCAAGACATGGAATGAAATGATAAAAGAAATATATGATCCTTCATCTCTCAAAGAAAAATTTCTTACAAAAGAGGACATGAATGTAGCTGAATGTATACTGAAGTTTAATGCCCTCTACAATAGGAGTAGAACTAGAGAAGCTCCTAGGGTTATGCTTAACCGGTTTATAGATGGTCTTAGCTTTGAGATTAAGAGAGGTCTCACCTACTACCCCATATACACAAGAGAAGATGCTTTTCAAATAGCTACTAAGGTAGAACAAAATCTTAAGGCAACATATAGGAAATGACTTGACCAAACTAGAACATGAAGCCAACCACTCCAACAAAAACTTGTTCAAACCTTAGAGCCTACCTTAGAAACTAAATCAAGACCAGATGAGACAAGTGAAACTCAAGAGGCAAACCATGAGGTAGAACCCATACCTCTACCTTTGATTTTAGGGCCCATACCCACAGGTCCTCAACTTGAGTCTAGCATTCCAGCTAAAGAACCCATAGTTGACTTGTATGAGAGTCAAACTACCCCTAAGTTTCCCATAGAGACCATTGTAGACTTGTCTCAACTTATGAGTGAAATAGAACCATCACAATTACCTTAAATTTTAGGACCCATACCCACAGGTTCCCAAACCCAAAATTGCACTACTATTAGAGAACCTAAAATTGAAGCCAAACCCATAGGTCTTCTTCAACCCAATTTTGAACCTAAGTTGAAACCTTTCGAGCTTGACCTGGATCCTAAATGTGAACCCTTAGGAACACCACTAGGCTCAGAAAATTTCTCCTAGGACCCTATGATGCTTAAATCTTGTCTCTTAAGTCCTTCTACTCACATAATTAAGCCACCTTTAGGGTCAACTGATGCGTTGTATTTACACCACATTTTTTCCTATATTCTAAATCATATTTTGAGCTTATTTGCATTATTTTATGCTTATTTTGATGCTTTTACTTCACTTGGCATGGAATCTTCACTTTTCTTGGTTTTTATGAAAATATAGGTAAAATCACCCAAAAATGAAGGATTTCATGAGTTTTGAAGCCAAAGCATAATTCCTAAGGAGCTCACGAGCTTACATGTTAAATTTGGAGCAAAAATGGTGAAGAAATCAACATTTACAGCCATGGCTGTAATTATGGCTCAGCCGTAATTTTGAGTTCAAGTAGTGGGTGAAAAATGGCTAAGTTTAGATATACACATAAACTTTCATGGGTGAAGCCATAAATCCATTACGGTCTATGAATATTTATGTGACAAAAGGCCAGTACACACAGAAAGAATCACGGCCGTGGCCGTGAACATGTTATGTACTGTGAAAACATCCGCCCGATGAGTTTTTCACTCGATTCTTCACCGATTAGAACCGGATTTGAACCAAACTTTGCAGAACCATTCCTTGATGGGTTCCGACTGATCTAACTATAAAAGATCAAATTTTTCGTGGATTAAGAGTTTTTTTCGAACAAACACAAGCGGTGGCAGCGATGAGGGCGAAAATTAGAGTTTTAGAGCATATTTCGACAAGATTTCATGCAAAAGCAACGATTGATCGACTCTTTCTCATCTCCAGATCGAGGGGAAGCCAGTTTTATTGTTGTCTTAGTGAATTCTTTGCGATTTTTTACTGGATACATACTCGTTCATCGTACAAACATGTATTCTTTAAGAACATGAGTGAGTAGATCCTTGTTTCGGGATTTAGGGCTTAACCCACTGACCTTTATGAATTAATCTTTATTCATACTCTTTTTATACGAATCTATTATCATGATTTGATTGAAGTTGTGTTTATTCCGTAATTTACCTTGGCCACGTATAATTGTGTGTTAGACGTTACGAGAAGGACTGAAAGGTGAATCACAACGTCTGATCTATTTCAATTGAACATTCGAATCCCATCACGAGAGTAGGTTGGATTCGTCTGAAGGATCTAAACAGCTTTTCATAGGACTTAATGGGTTTAGTTAAGTTAACTGTCACGAGAGTAGGTGATGCAGGAGCAGTTTGACATATTTGACTTAATTTTGACGTAGTCAATATTTTGTATAATCATTGTAAACCTTGATTGAACATAGACTTAGTCAATGTTTATGTCTAAATTTTAAATGCAATCCTAAGTTATAATGAGTCACTAATCCTTATTGCTTTGTTTGCTATGTGATTAATATGAGGCCAAGTCAACTGGGTGCACACATCAACGTCTAGCTCAAAGCTCAAGCTACTAAAAGTTCAGCCAAAGTTCAGCTTGAGTTCAAACACAACCCAACTAGCTAAGGAAGAGGACTTAGGGCTACATTCATGGCCAGCCCAACAAAGAACAGCAGCCCAAATATTTAGCAAGCGTCAGAAGGTCACGCAGAAGAAAGCTGCAGATTAGCTTACGTAAGGGAGATGCCATTGGAAAGAAACAGCCGTTGCAGCTGGCGTGAAGATGAAGAAAGGAGCAACGGGTAGAAATCCAGCCTATTTGAGCATGTAATCTCCTTTTTCTGTAACAAGTTGTTGAAATCAATGGAAATTGTTTTCCTCCGTCTGTCGGATGTCTCCGTCTCCCCTCCGGCGCTTGAGTCGCCTCAGCTCTCCCCTCTCTTCCTCTAGGTGCCGAGCACCTCTCCTCTCCCTTTTCTCCAGCTGAACGCCACTCTTCTCAACCTCTTCCTCGTTTAAACAAGCTTCCGCCGCTGTCGCATTCCACACCCAGCTTCCAGCCGAATCCAGCCTTGAACTTCCCATTCACCTCGCCGCCAGCAACGATCCAACCGACGGATCATCCTCAAATTTCATCCACGCCTTCTACAGTTCTAGTCAAACCCACAACCAGAGGGATCACCCCATCCGACGTCTGGATCGCCGGAATCGGAAGATTTCCGGTGACGCCTCAGCTCACGCCCCTACTTCCGCCCTTCACCACTGTTCGCCGTCGATCTCCTCCGATCA
>JANTFE010002397.1:0-10479 GCA_027562315.1 Costus pulverulentus | reverse complement strand
TTCAACTTATCCTTTCATGGTTGATATATGATTCAAGTCAAGCGATCCTTAAACCTAGTATTTCCGCCTATAAAAAAAAATGCTTGAGACACTAGGTTTACTTTCATTGATTTTGTTCAAGATCATGATGTTGATCTTGATTTTAATCATGATTTCAAACTTCATCTTATGATATTCATCTTTATCTTCTTTTTAATGTTAATCTTAAACTCGATTTTGATCTTGTTATTGATATTGATATTGATCTAATAATAATGAAAATTTTGAACTAGATTATGATCTTTAATTGTTATTAATCTTTTTCTCATTCTTAATTATAAAATTGATCTTATTATTAAAAATTATCTTCATCTTCATTTTGATCTCAGTTTTGATCTTAGATTTCAGTTTTAATCTTATAATCTTCATCTTTATCTTGCTCCTAATATTTATCTTAAACTTGATTTTCATCTATGTGGTAATATAGATTTTTAATCTTGATATTAATATTTATATTTATCTTGATCTTTTAATGATGAGGATGTTGATCTTGATTATGATCCATATTTGATGTTTATCATTTTGCAATCTTAATTTAATATTGATTTTGTTCATGATCATGATGTTGATCTTGATTTTGATCATGATTTCAATCTTCATCTTATGATATTCATCTTTATCTTCTTTTTAATCTTAATCTTAAACTCGATTTTGATATTGTTTGTAATCTTGGACCTCCATCTTGATATTGTTATTGATATTGATATTGATCTAATCATGATGAAAATTTTGAACTAGATTATGAGCTTTAATTGTTATTAACCTTTTTCTCATTCTTAATTATAACATTGATCTTATTATTGAAAATTATTTTCATCTTCATTTTGATCTCAGTTTTGATCTCATATTTCAAATTTAATCTTATAATCTTAATGTTTATCTTGCTCTTAATTTTCATCTTAAACTCTATTTTGATCTCTGTGGTAATATTGATTTTCAATCTTGATATTAATATTTATATTTATCTTGATCTTTTAATGATGAGGATATTGATCTTGATTGTTATCCATATTTGATGTTTATCATTTTACAATCTAAATTTAATATTGATTTTTTTCAAGATCATGAAGTTGATCTTGATTTTAATCATGATTTCAAACTACATCTTATGATATTCATCTTTATCTTCTTTTTAATCTTAATCTTAAACTCGATTTTGATCTTGTTTGTAATCTTGGACCTCCATCTTGATATTGTTATTGATATTGATATTTATCTAATCATGATGAAAATTTTGAACTAGATTATGAGCTTTAATTGTTATTAACCTTTTTCTCATTCTTAATTATAACATTGATCTTATTATTGAAAATTATTTTCATCTTCATTTTGATCTCAGTTTTGATCTCATATTTCAAATTTAATCTTATAATCTTAATGTTTATCTTGCTCTTAATTTTCATCTTAAACTCTATTTTGATCTCTGTGGTAATATTGATTTTCAATCTTGATATTAATATTTATATTTATCTTGATCTTTTAATGATGAGGATGTTGATTTTAATATAATATTGATTTTGTTCAAGATCATGATGTTGAACTTGATTTTAATTATGATTTCAATCTTCATCTTATGATGTTCATCTTTTATCTTTTTTTTAATCTTAATCTTAAACTCGTTTTTAATCTTGTTTGTAATCTTGGAGTTCAATCTTGATATTGTTATTGATATTGATATTGATCTAATCGTGATGAAAATTTTGAACTAGATTATGAGCTTTAATTGTTATTAATCTTCTTCTCATTCTTAATTAAAACATTGATCTTATTATTGAAAATTATCTTCATCTTCATTTTGGTCTGAGTTTTGATCTCAGCTTTCAGTTTTAATCTTATAATCCTCACCTTTATCTTGCACCTAATATTTATCTTAAACTTGATATTCATCTATGTGGTAATATTGATTTTTAATCTTGATATTAATATTTATATTTATCTTGATCTTTTAATGATGAGGATGTTGATCTTGATTATGATCCATATTTCATGTTTATCATTTTGCAATCTTAATTTAATATTGATTTTGTTTATGATCATGATGTTGATCTTGATTTTGACCATGATTTCAATCTTCATCTAATGATATTCATTTTTATCTTCTTTTTAATCTTAATCTTAAACTCGATTTTGATCATGTTTGTATGTAAACTAAGTCTACAATCATGATATTGTTATTGATATTGATATTGATCTAATATTGATAAAAATTTTAAACTCGATTATGATCTTTAATTGTTATTAATCTTATTCTCATTCTTAATTATAACATTGATCTTATTCTTGATAATATTTTCATCTTCATTTTGATCTCAGATTTCAATTTTAATCTTATAATCGTAATGTTTATCTTGCTGCTAATTTTCATCTTAAACTCGATTTTGATCTCTTTGGTAATATTGATTTTCAATCTTGATATTAATATTCATATTTATCTTGATCTTTTAATGATAAGGATGTTGATCTTGATTATGATCCATATTTGATGTTTATCATTTTGCAATCTTAATTTAATAATGATTTTTTTCAAGATCATGATGTTGATCTTGATTTTAATCATGATTTCAATCTTCATCTTATCCTATTCATCTTTATCTTCTTTTTAATCTTAATCTTAAATTCGATTTTGATTTTGTTTGTAATCTTGCTCTTCAATCTTGATATTGATATTGATATTGATATTGATATTGATCTAATCATGATGAAAATTTTGAACAAGATTATGATCTTTAATTGTTATTAATCTTTTTCTTATTTTTATTTATAACATTGATTTTATTATTGAAAATTATCTTTATATTCATTTTGATCTCAATTTTGATCTCAGATTTCAGTTTTAATCTTATAATCTTCATCTTTATCTTCCTCCTAATATTTATCTTAAACTCGATTTTCATCTCTGTGGTAATATTGATTTTTAATGTTGGTATTAATATTTATATTTATCTTGATCTTTTAATGATGAGTATATTGATCTTGATTATGATCCATATTTGATGTTTATCATTTTGCAATCTTAATTTAATATTGATTTTGTTCATGATCATGATGTTGATCTTGATTTTAATCATGATATCAAACTTCATCTTATGCAATACATCTTTATCTTCTTTTTAATCTTAATCTTAAACTCAATTTTGATCTTGTTTGTAATCTTGGACTTCAATTTTGATATTGTTATTGATATTGATATTGATCTAATCATGATGAAAATTTTGAACTAGATTATGAGCTTTAATTGTTACTAATCTTTTTCTCATTCTTAATTATAACATTGATCTTATTATTGAAAATTATCTTCATCTTCATTTTTATCTCAGTTTTGATCTCGAATTTCAGTTTTAATCTTATAATCTTTATCTTTATGTTGCTCCTAATATTCATCTTAAACTTGATTTTCATCTATGTGGTAATATTCATTTTTATTCTTGATATTAATATTTATATTTATCTTGATCTTTTAATGATGACGATGTTGATCTTGATTATGATCCATATTTGATGTTTATCATTTTACAATCTTAATTTAATATTGATTTTGTTCAAGATCATGATGTTGATCTCGATTTTGATCTGTTTTGTAATCTTAGACTTCAATCTTGATATTGTTATTGATATTGATATTGATCTAATAATAATGAAAATTTTGAACTAGATTATAAGCTTTAATTGTTATTAATCTTTTTCTCATTCTTAATTATAACATTGATCTTATTCTTGATAATATCTTCATCTTCATTTTGATTTCAGTTTTGATCTCATATTTCTGTTTTAATCTTATAATCTTCATCTTTATCTTGCTCTTAATTTTCATCTTAGACTCGATTTTGATCTCTGTGGTAATATTGATTTTCAATCTTGATATTAATATTTATATTTATCCTGATCTTTTAATAATAAGGATGTTGATCTTGATTATGATCCATATTTGATGTTTATCATTTTGCAAACTAAATTTAAGATTGATTTTGTTCAAGATCATGATGTTGATCTTGATTTTAATCATGATTTAAAACTTCATCTTATGATATTCATCTTTATCTTCTTTTTAATCTTAATCTTAAACTCGATATTGATCTTGTTTGCAATCTTGGTCTTCAATCTTGATATTGTTATTGATATTGATATTAATCTAATCATGATGAAAATTTTGAACTAGATTATGAGCTTTAATTGTTACTAATCTTTTTCTCATTCTTAATTATAACATTGATCTTATTATTGAAAATTATCTTCATCTTCATTTTGATCTCAGTTTTGATCTCATATTTCAAATTTAATCTTATAATCTTAATGTTTATCTTGCTCTTAATTTTCATCTTAAACTCTATTTTGATCTCTGTGGTAATATTGATTTTCAATCTTGATATTAATATTTATATTTATCTTGATCTTTTAATGATAAGGATGTTGATCTTGATTATGATCCATATTTGATGTTTATCATTTTGCAATCTTAATTTAATTTTGATTTTGATCAAGATCATGATGTTGATCTTGATTTTAATCATTATTTCAATCTTCATCTTATGATATTCATCTTTATCTTCTTTTTAATCTTAATCTTAAACTCGATTTTGATCTTGTTTGTAATCTTGGACTTCAATCTTGATATTGTTATTGATATTGATATTGATCTAATCATGATGAAAATTTTGAACTAGATTATGAGCTTTAATTGTTATTAATCTTTTTCTCATTCTTATCTATAAAATTGATCTTATTATTGAAAATTATCTTCATCTTCATTTTGATATCAGTTTTGATCTTATATTTTAGTTTTAATCTTATAATATTCATCTTTATCTTGCTCCTAATATTCATCTTATACTTGATTTTCATCTATGTGGTAATATTGATTTTTAATCTTGATATTAATATTTATATTTATCTTGATCTTTTAATGATGACGATGTTGATCTTGCTTATGATCCATATTTGATGTTTATCATTTTGCAATCGTAATTTATTATTAATTTTGTTCAAGAACATGATGTTCATCTTGATTTTAATCTTGATTTCAAACTTCATGTTATGATATTCATCTTTATCTTCTTTTCAATCTTAATCTTAAACTCGATTTTGATCTTGTTTGTAATCTTGGACTCCAATCTTGATATTGTTATTGATATTGATATTGATCTAATCATGATGAAAATTTTGAACTTGATTATGAGCTTTAATTGTTATTAATCTTTTTCTCATTCTTTATTATAACATTGATCTAATTATTGAAAATTATCTTCATCTTCATTTTGATCTCAGTTTTGATCTCAGATTTCAAATTTAATCTTATAATCTTAATGTTTATCTTAATCTTAATTTTCATGTTAAACTCGATTTTGATCTCCGTGGTAATATTGATTTTAATTTTTGATATTAATATTTATATTTATCTTTATTTTCATCTTCATTTTGATCTCAGTTTTGATATTAGATTTCAATTTTAATCTTATAATCATAATGTTTATCTTGCTCCAAATTTTTATCTTAAACTAGATTTTGATCTCTGTGGTAATATTGATTTTCAATCTTGATATTAATTTTTATATTTATCTTGATCTTTTAATGATAAAGATGTTGATCTTGATTATGATCCATGTTTAATGTTTATCATTTTCCAATCTTAATTTAATATTGATTTTGTTCAAGATCATGATGTTGATCTTGATTTTAATCATGATTTCAATATTAACCCTATGATATTCATCTTTATCTTCTTTTTAATCTTAATCTTAAACTCGATTTTATTCTTGTTTGTAATCTTTGACTTCAATCTTGATATTGTTATTGATATTGATATTGATCTAATCATGATGAAAATTTTGAACTTGATTATGAGCTTTAATTGATATTAATCTTTTACTCATTTTTAATTATAACATTGAATTTATTATTGAAAATTATCTTCATCTTCATTTTGATCTCAGTTTTGATCTCAGATTTCAAATTTAATCTTATAATCTTAATGTTTATCTTAATCTTAATTTTCATCTTAAACTTGATTTTGATCTCTGTGGTAATATTGATTTTAAATCTTGATATTAATATTTATATTTATCCTTATCTTCATCTTCATTTTGATCTCAGTTTTGATATCAGATTTCAATTTTAATCTTATAATCATAATGTTTATCTTGCTCCTAATATTTATCTTAAACTCGATTTTGATCTCTGTGGTAATATTGATTTTCAATCTTGATATTAATATTTATATTTATCTTGATCTTTTAATGATAAAGATGTTGATCTTGATTATGATCCATATTTAATGTTTATCATTTTGCAATCTTAATTTAATATTGATTTTGTTCAAGATCATGAAGTTGATCTTGATTTTAATCATGATTTCAATATTAATCTTATGATATTCATCTTTATCTTCTTTTTAATCTTAATCTTAAACTCGATTTTAATCTTGTTTGTAATCTTAGACTTCAATCTTGATATTGTTATTGATATTGATATTGATCTAATCATTATAAAAATTTTGAACTTGATTATGAGCTTTAATTGTTATTAATCTTTTTCTAATTCTTAATTATAACATTGATCTTATTATTGAAAATTATCTTCATCTTCATTTTGATCTCAGTTTTGATCTCGGATTTCAGTTTTAATCTTATAATCTTCATCTTTATCTTGCACCTAATATTCATCTTAAACTTGATTTTCATCTATGTGGTAATATTGATTTTTAATCTTAATAGTAATATTTATATTTATCTTGATCTTTTAATGATGACAATGTTGATCTTGATTATGATCCATATTTAATGTTTATCATTTTGCAATCGTAATTTAATATTAATTTTGTTCAAGATCATGATGTTGATCTTGATTTTAATCATGATTTCAAACTTTATCTTATGATATTCATCTTTATCTTCTTTTCAATCTTAATCTTAAACTCGATTTTGATCTTTTTTGTAATCTTGAACCTCAATCATGATATTGTTATTGATATTGATATTGATATAATCATGATGAAAATTTTGAACTTGATTATGTGTTTTAATTGTTATTAATCTTTTTCTCATTCTTAATTATAAAATTGATCTTATTATTGAAAATTATCTTCATCTTCATTTTGATCTCAGTTTTGATCTCAGATTTCAAATTTAATCTTATAATCTTAATGTTTATCTTAATCTTAATTTTCATCTTAAACTCGATTTTGATCTCTGTGTTAATATTGATTTTAAATCTTGATATTAATATTTATATTTATATTGATATCAATATTAATATTAATATTGATTTTGATCTCTGTGTTAATATTGATTTTAAATCTCTGTGTTAATAAACTCGATTTTGTTTATTAATCTTTTCAATCTTATTTTGATTTCAAATTTAACCTTCTTCTTTATCTTGCTTCTAATATTCTTCTTATACTTGATTTTCATCTCTGTGGTAATATTGATTTGCTATCTTGATATTATTATTTATATTTATCTTTATCTTTTAATGATGAGTATGTTGATCTTGATTATGATCCATATTTGATGTTTATCATTTTGCAATCTTAATTTAATATTGATTTTGTTCATGATCATGATGTTGATCTTCATTTTAATAATGATATCAAACTTCATCTTATGACATTCATCTTTATCTTCTTTTTAATCTTAATCTTAAACTCGATTTTGATCTTGTTTGTAATCTTGGTCTTCAATCTTGATATTGTTATTGATATTGATATTGACCTAATCATGATAAAAATTTTGAACTAGATTATGAGCTTTCATTGTTATTAATCTTTTTCTCATTCTTTATTATAACATTGATCTTATTATTAAAAATTATCTTAATCTTTATTTTCTTCTTAGTTTTGATCTCAGATTTCAGTTTTGATCTTATAATATTCATCTTTATCTTGCTCCTAATATTCATCTTAAACTTGATTTTCATCTATGTGGTAATATTGATTTTAAATCTTGATATTCATTTTATATTTATCTTGATCTTTTAATGATGAGGATGTTGATCTTGATTATGATCCATATTTGATTTTTATCATTTTACAATCTTCATTTAATATAGATTTTGTTCAAGATCATGATGTTGATCTTGATTTTAACCATGATTTCAAACTTCATCTTATGATATTCATCTTTATCTTCTTTTTAATCTTAATCTTAAACTCGATTTTGATTTTGTTTGCAATCTTGGTCTTCAATCTTGATATTGTTATTGATATTGATATTGATCTAATCATGATGAGAATTTTGAACTAGATTATGAGCTTTAATTGTTATTAATTTTTTTCTCAGTCTTAATTATAACATTGATATTATTATTGAAAATTATCTTTATCTTCATTTTGATCTCTGTTTTGATCTCAGATTTCAGTTTTAATCTTATAATCTTAATCTTTATCTTGCTCCTAATATTAATATTAAACTTGATTTTTATCTCTGTGGTAATATTGATTTTTAATCATGATATTAATACTTATATTTTTCTCGATCTTTTAATGATGAGGATGTTGATCTTGATTATGATCCATATTTGATGTTTATCATTTTGCAATCTTAATTTAATATAGATTTTGTTTAAGATCAAGATTTGATCTTGATTTTAATCATGATTTCAAACTTCATCTTATGATATTCATCTTTATCTTATTTTTAATCTTAATCTTAAACTCGATTTTAATTTTGTTTATAATCTTGGTCTTCAATCTTGATATTGTTATTCATATTGATATTGATCTAATCATGATGAGAATTTTGAACTAGATTATGAGCTTTAATTGTTATTAATTTTTTTCTCAGTCTTAATTATAACATTGATCTTATTATTGAAAATTATCTTCATCTTCATTTTGATCTCAGTTTTAATCTCAGATTTCAGTTTTAATCTTAAAATCTTCATCTTTATTTTACTTCTAATATTCATCTTAAATTTGATTTTCATCTCTGTGGTAATATTGATTTTTAATCTTGATATTAATATTTTTATTTATCTTGACCTTTTAATGATGAGGATGTTGATCTTGATTATGATCCATATTTGATGTTTATCATTTTAAAATCTTAATTTAATATTGATTTTGTTGATGATCATGATGTTGATCCTCATGTTGATCTTGATTTTAATCATGATTTCACACTTCATCTTATGATATTATTCTTTATCTTCTTTTTAATCTTAATATTAAACTCGATTTTGATCTTGTTTGTAAACTTGGCCTTAAATCTTGATATTGTTATTGATATTGATAATGATCTAATAATCATGAAAATTTTGAACTCGATTATGATCTTTAATTGTTATTAATCTTTTTCTTATTCCTAATTATAACATTGATCTTATTATTGAAAATTATCTTTATCTTCATTTTGATATAAGTTTTGATCTCAGATTTCAGTTTTAATCTTATAATATTCATCTTTATTTTTCTCCTAATATTCATCATAAACACGATTTTCATCTATGTGGTAATATTGATTTTTAATCTTGATATTAATATTTATATTTATCTTGATCTTTCAATGATGAGGATGTTGATCTTGATTAAGATCCATATTTGATGTTTATCATTTTGCAATCTTAATTTAATATTGATTTTGTTCAATATCATGATGTTGATCTTGATTTTAATCATGATTTCAAACTTCATCTTATGATATTAATCTTTATCTTCTTTTTAATCTTAATCTTAAACTCGATTTTGATCTTGTTTGTAATCTTAGACTTCAATCTTGATATTGTTATTGATATTGATATTGATATTGATATTGATCTAATCATGATAAAAATTTTCAACTAGATTATGAGCTTTAATTGTTATTAATCTTTTTCTTATTCTTAAATATAACATTGATCTAATTTTTGAAAATTATCTTCATCATCATTTTGATCTCAGTTTTAATTTAAGATTTCAGTTTTAATCTTATAATTTTCATCTTTATCTTGCTCTTAATATTCATCTTAAACTTGATTTTCATCTCTGTGGTAATATTGATTTTTAATCTTGATATTAATATTTATATTTATGTTGATCTTTTAATGATGAGGATGTTGATCTTGATTAAGATCCATATTTGTTGTTTATCATTTTGCAATCTTAATTTAAGATTGATTTTGTTCAAGATCATGATGTTGATCTTGATTTTAATCATGATTTCAAACTTCATCTTATGATATTTATCTTTATCATCTTTTTAATCTTAATCTTAAACTCGATTTTGATCTTGTTTGCAATCTTGGTCTTCAATCTTGATATTGTTATTGATATTGATATTGATCTAATAATGATAAAAATTTTGAACTAGATTATGAGCATTAATTGTTATTAATCTTTTTTCACATTCTTAATTATAACATTGTTCTTATTTTTGAAAATTATCTTCAACAACATTTTGATCTCAGTTTTGATCTCAGATTTCAGTTTTAATCTTATAATCTTCATCTTTATCTTGCTCCTAATATTCATCT
>JANTFE010002394.1:17019-30647 GCA_027562315.1 Costus pulverulentus | reverse complement strand
CGCAACAACCTGAATAACAACCATTGCCTTTATAAACATTGAGTTTATACATGATACTGATATAATCCCAAGGCCTCAAACATTAGCCTTAAGGGCATACCCCAACAGGCATCTCATGTTTTCTACTAATGTTCCCCGTTCTTTGACATCTATATCACAAGATAACACAGTTTCTAGCATCTTTGAAAATGGTAGGCCAATAAAATCCTGATTGTAACACTTTATAAGCAGTCTTTTCAGTACCAGCATAACCACCATAAGAGGATCCATGACATTGGCACAAAATATCTGTGACTTCTTCTTCTGGTACACATCTTCTAAAAATACCGTATGTACATCTTCTAAACACATAAGGCTCATCCCAAAAATAGTGTTTTACCTCAGCTAAGAACTTCTTCCTTTTTTGGTAGTTCAAATTAGGAGGAAAAACATTAGCAATAAGGTAATTTACTATATCAGCATACCAGGGAGCTCTGATCTGTTCAATGGTTAAAAGCCGTTCTTCAGGGAAGGAATCATTGATCTAATTATTCTTTTCAGTGTCTACCATTATTCTTGAGAGATGATCTGCAACAAGGATTTTTCATTCCTTTTTGTCTTTAATCTCCAAATCAAATTCTTGTAGAAGTAAAATCCATCTGAGTAATCGTGGTTTGCTGTCTTTTTTCTGCATTAAGTATTTCACAGCTGCATGGTCAGTGTACACTACCACTTTGGAGTTAATTAAGTATGACCTAAATTTATCAAAAGCAAATACTATGGCCAATAGTTCTTTCTCAGTGGTGGTGTAATTTTTCTGTGTCTCATCAAAAGTCTTGCTGGAATAGTGAATAACATGAGATTTGTTATCTTTTCTCTGTCCCAAGACTACTCCCACTGCATAATCATTGGCGTCGCACATGAGTTCAAAGGGCAAGTCCCAATCTGGGGGCTGGATGATGGGTGCTGAAACCAAAGTTTTCTATAACTCCTGAAAAGCAAACAAGCATTTCTCAACAAAGCAGGATTTGGTGTCTTTACAGAGTAAATCAGTTAAAGGTTTAGCAAGTTTAGAGAAGTCCCTGATGAATCTCCTGTAAAACCCTGCATGTCCCAAAAAGCTCCTGATCTCCTTGACAGTGGTGGGTGGTGCTAACTTCTCAATCACTTCTATCTTGGCCTTGTCCACTTCAATCCCCCTCTCTAAAACAAGATGGCCCAAAACTATCCCCTGTCTAACCATAAAGTGACACTTTTCCCAATTCAAGACAAGGTTAGTCTCTTCGCATCTCTGTAAAACTCTAGAGAGATTAGCTAAACAGTCATCAAAAGAGAAACCATAGATAGAGAAATCATCCATAAAAACATCCATGAAGTCTTCAATAAATTCAGAAAAAATTGCCATCATACATCTTTGAAAAGTGGCAGGTGCATTGCATAAACCAAAGTGCACTCTTCTATAAGCAAAAGTACCATAAGGACATGTAAAAGTGCTTTTATCCTGATCATCAGGATGAATAGGAATCTAAAAAAATCCGGAATACCCATCAAGAAAACAAAAGTGAGAGTGTTTGGCAAGTCTCTCCACCATTTGATCAATGAAAGGTAAGGGGAAATGATCTTTCCTAGTGGCAACATTTAATTTTCTATAATCGATACACATACACCAACTAGTGACATTTCTAACAGGTATCAATTCATTATCTTTATTTTTCATTACAGTGACACCTCCCTTCTTTGGGACACAGTGTACAGGACTCACCCACTTACTATCTGAGATAGGGTAGATAATACCTGCATCTAGCAATTTTAGTACTTCCTTCTTCACCACTTCCTTCATAGACGGGTTGAGCCTTCTCTGAATATCAACATGCGGTTTGTGCTCATCCTCCATGTGAATCCTGTGCATGCAAAAATAAGGATTAATCCCTTTTAAGTCATCAATGGAATACTCAATTACCTTTCTATGAATTCTTAGCTCCTTCAAGAGTAGATCAGTTTCCCTGGCATCTAATTTAGTATCCACAATCACAGGGTAGGTGGAGTAAGGACCAAGAAATTCATATCTAGGATTATCAGGTAAAACTTTCATCTTAACTTTAGGGATCTTTTCACTTTCATTATCAAACGTAGCACAATCTAAAATATCATGTTTTTCATCATCGAGTTCATCAAAATCATTCTCAAAGCCAGAATTATCAATTTTTTCACAAGAATTTTTTGAGGTATCAGAAAAAGAATCAGAAAAAGGAACATCAGCATAAGAATCATCAAACAAACAAACAACATCATATATGTGTCATCAAAGGCATGAATAGTGCAACAAGAACTAGCATATGCAGGCCTTTTCAATGAATTATTCAAATCGAACTCAATCTTATCATTGCCAATTCTTAAAGCAAGTCTACCGTTCTGTACATCAATAAGGGCTCCAGTAGTGGCTAAGAACGGCCTACCCAAAATAATAGGAATCTTAGTATCCTCTTCCATTTCAAGTACCACAAAATCAGTAGGTATGAAGTATTTACCAACTTGTATAGGAACATCCTCTAGAATACCCACTAGATATTTTACCGATCGATCAGCGAGCTGCAAAGAAATTGTAGTCGGCTTAGGAGCTCCCATGTCCAATTTCCTGCACACAGACAAAGGCATAATACTTACACTAGCCCCTAGATCACATAAGGCTCGATCGAAAGCCATACTACCAATAAAACATGGGATAGAAAAACTACCTGGATCATTCAATTTTGGTGGTAACCTGTTCTGAATAACAGCACTACATTCCTTGGTTAAAGCCACAGTACCATAGTTCTCTATCTTTCTTTTGTTAGACAAGATTTCTTTCAAAAATTTAGCATATATGGGTATTTGAGATAAAGCTTCAGGAAATGGTATGTTAATGTAAAGCTTTTTCAAAACATCAAGAAATTTTCCAAATTGCTTATCTAACTTTTCTTGCAATATCCTTTGGGGAAAAGGTACTGGTGGTCTATAGGGTGGAGGTAGATTAGTCTTAGAATCATCTTCTTTACATGGCAACCCCTTTTTGCTTACTTCCCTTTTGAGGTGTTAAACTAGGTAGTGTTTGTTTATGTTTAGAAGATTTTTCTAATTCTAATTCCTCACAATGATCATTAATAGACTCTTTCTCCTTAAGTTCTCCTAATTGTCTCCCACTTCTAGTGATAATGGCATTGCAATGTTCCCCAGAGCTTAATCTAGATATTTGTTCTTCTAGAAATTTATTGTACGCCACTAAAGATTCTAATTGAGAAGCAAGGTGACTAACAGTTTCTTCAAGATCCTCAAATTTTTTTGTGTTTTGAATTTGCATTGATTGAATTTGGCTAGCTGAAAGTTTCTCTAGCATGGGTTCACTAACCTCTTCAGTCAAGGGTTGCTGATCCTCATTCTCATTCTTACCATGTTGATGACAATATAACATTCCTTCATCTGGAGCCCATTGGCTATGATTCAAGGACATCTCCTCAAGCAACTTGAAAGCATCGTCAAATGTTCTACTCATCAAGGATCACCCTGCGGCAGCATCAATAATTAGACGGATATTATAAAGTAAGCCATAATAAAATATCTGAATTAGAAACTCATTTTCGAAGCCATGGTTAGGACACTTCCGTTGTAGATCATTAAATCTCTCCCATGCCTCGCTGAGTGATTCTCCGCTCTTCTGTTGAAAGTTCGTGATATGATTCCTCAATTGGATAGTCTTGCTCGGTGGAAAATATTTCATCAGAAAAGCCTTTGATAATTGTTCCCATGTTGTGAAGGTATTGGGTCGACGAGAATGCAACCAAGATCATGCTTGATCCCTGAGAGAAAAAGGGAACAATATCAGTTTTAATGCGTCATCAGAAACTCCATGAATTTTTATGGTATCACAATATTCAAGAAAGATATATAAATGTGAATAAGGATCTTCGATTGATGATCCTCCAAACTGGTTCTGCTAGATCATAGACAAGAAGGCAGGGTTAATTTCAAAGTTGGGGGCCTCAATTGCAGGTCTAGCAATGCTAAATTGTATCATTTGAGGATTAGGGGCTGCATAGTCCCTCAGTGATCTTTGATCAGCCATTAGAAATGAATTTCCTACGCACACTAGAGCAAACTGATCAAATGATGTAAGTAAACCGAAAAGAATAAAAAGATAAAACATAAATGAAACCTAGTCTAGCAATAATCTCAACGTCTCTAATATTGATAAAAACTAAGGTCCTCGGCAACGGCGTCAAAAACATGTTGTGATCCGCAAGTGCACGGATACTCGAAGTAATAAAGAAAGTATCGAATCCGTAGGGACCTACGTTGTCGAATACTAAATAGCTGATTTCTTACTATCTAGGCTAATCGAAGTAGTGAGAATAGAAATTGGAAGCTAAAAACGAAATTATCAGAGAGAAAAGCTGGGACCAGGGTTTTGTTCACTTTAACTTTTTTGAGCTAGATATGAATAAGGATTTCGTCAGTCCAAATTTATCATGATGAAGATGTAATTTACTAAATAAAAGGGTTGTTTCAATTTTGTGAAAACAACCGCACAGGGATTTATCGTCGCTTTCGCACAAGATTCTTCCCAACACTGAAGATAAGTAAATCATCAAACAATGAATTCAAGGATCACTTTTGTGCATCCGAATTCAATGTTGATAATCTCTAGTGGAGATTCAAGGATCACTTTCGTGCATCCGAGTCTCAACACTAGTCTTACTCATGGATCTCCAACGTTCCGATCCTTGCTTTCGCACAAGATCTCCACGTTTGACAAATAGACTCGATCTATAGGTTCATGTTATAATTATGGCAATTAATCTACTAGAACAGATCAAATTAGATCTAACCTGAGTGAGGGATCCTAACATGCAATTCTAGGGTTCCAAATTCTCAAGCAATTACCTTTCGGTCTCAAGCGAAAATTCTAAGAACATAATTAGTAACATGAACTTATAGAGAGTCTAAGTACAATTATCACATGAGCAAAATCATCATGGTAATATTAAACTCAACGAAATAGTAAAAATAGTCATCTAGTCATTGGAAATCAAGTGAATTACTCCCCCATGTCCCAAAAGTAGTTTAAGCTATCATCATGAAGGAATTACAATAGATCATGGTTTCAGATGATCGAAAATAGAAGTAAAAGAGAAGTTTAGAAAATACAGCACGGCTGTGAAGTATTTCACAACCGTAATTTGCAAGAACCGTCGATGAACAGTGTCGGCGACTCCTTTTTCTTCGATTTCTCTTCCAATCGATCTCCTTTTGGTCTGAAACTTCTGGCACATTGTCTCCTCCTTCAGACGAAGCTTCAGTATGAAAATTATGGCCGGAGAATGTCTGGATCGAGCGCGACAGTGAAACCCTTGGCGGCGGCGTGGATCGCGATTTCTCTCTCGACAGTGCACGAAATTTTGGGCCTTTGGTCTCTCCGTAATTCTCTCATGAAAAGCTCTCTTTTTTACTTCTTACGGTATCCAATTTAGTGTTCTGGATCGCCCGTAATCCTCTCCACAAAAATCGGGCGTTGAAGTTGACTTGGGCGTCGCGTTCAGAACAGGAATTACAGCAGTGGAATTGTTTATGGTACTGCCGTAAAATCGCTCGAGTCTTCTGTTCTGATGTCGTCCAGGAATTACGGCACCGTAATCTGGTTTATGGTAGTGCCATAAAATCGGTTGAACTCTCTGTTCACGAACGTCTGGAAATTACGGCCCGTGTAGTTTCTTACGGTAGTGTCGTAAAATCGGGCGAAGTTTCTATTCTAAAGCGCTCCGAAATACGGTACCGTAATATTGCTTACGGCAGTGTCGTAAAATTGGAAAAACTTTCTCTTCGGAAATTCTTCAAAATATGGTAGGACTCGGATTTTACGGTACTGTCTGGAATTATGGTACCATGAAATAGTTTACGGCACTACCGTAATTTGCTGACTTGCTCCATTTTGCGTGAATTTTCTTGGGTGATCTCCTATTGATGATGGGAATCCTTCTATGTATTAGATTTTTGTTTGAAAATGCCTAAAAATAGTGCCATTTTACCTGAAAATCATCAAAAACTGAAAAGAGTGTAGATTCTACAAATATTGATAGAATATGGCATAAAAACAAGGAAATTATATGAATATGACATAAAAATAGCAATAAAATGGCATAGAAATCACGATGGATTTCGGTGTCATCACTCATGCATGCTTCTATTTTATAGAAGCAAGGGGCAGCATGGCAAGAGGGTGTGTGGGCGCAAATCCAAGTAAGAGGGGCGGCTAAGGTTAATGGGAGGGAGCAATTAGGGATAGGGCTAAGAAAACTCTCCAAGAGTTTACCATAAACCTTTTCCTATTAGCCATATGTGCCAAAGACCTTCCAAAGAAGTCTATGCAACCATGTCAGCCCCAAGACTTGCCATAGAGGCAGGCATACCATCCAAGGATCAAGGGGCAAGGCGCCTAAACCTTCCAAAGGAGCAAAAGGTGCCTCCCTCACCCCATTATGCCCCTAGGCGTCAATGGGGTGAGACTTCTCCCCATTATACCTTTTTAGCCTATTCTCTCTTTATGATAACTTGTTATTGGGCCTCATTGGGTAATGAGCTAGCCCAAACTTCATTGCATGGGTTGATTAAGCAATTGGATCCAATCCAATGCAACCCTAATCCAAATTTGACCACGGTTAAATACGGGTCAACCTGCCAAAAATGAAGTTTGGCTCCAATAGCTCTCTTCCATCTCATCAGGCCCATTGGCGTTGATGAAATCTCCCAAATAGATCCAAGTTATTCAATAACTCGATCACAAGGCTTCTCGACCAATATGAGAACTCGAGTATGAAGGTGTGCCATCCTGTAGGTTCCTCTGACGTTGGCAGTGCTGACCTAAGGTCACCACAAGCAGTGAGTGACACCTGGCAGTGCATCGCTGCTACCCAAGTCATCAGAATGGATATCGACATTGACATCGCCATCATCACAACTAGGTACAGATGCATTACAGTCTCTCTGCCAGACTGATATCCAATTGGACAAGTGTGTCGCCACTTGTTTTCATCCAATCACATGGTCATGACTAAATCAGGTTATCACTTGGGTATGACCATACACTTTGAGTCATGGGACCATAGAGGAGCTCCATGGATATCAAGCTTCCCTCAGGAAGGGGCAAATCCTTTGTCTGTGCATTAACCTTCTCATATGGGTCGTTGCATGCCCAATGACAACCGTTATGACCTCCCAACTACAGTGAGGTGTAAGGTTGTATAAAAGCATGTTCCTAACCATATAGAAGAATCAATGACCTCAAGTCAAGGGATCAATGCATCTCCTATCACTTGTGAGGATAACTCATTACACCAAGTCATTGCCTCACAGCGGATCGGTCCAGTATATCCACCACTGATATACCCATATGTTTCTGTTAGCACCTCGTCCCTAACTAGCCCATATACCAGTCTCTCAAGAACCATAGCTGTCCCATATCCACAAAGGTACATTGACTGGGAACAATCATTTGAGCATAGATCCAATATGTCTCCGGTGACATTATCATGTAAGTACACAATCGCAGATGTAGACAAACATTGATAATGACAATGCTAGAATGATATAAATATCAGAGTTAAGTAGTACAAAGATGGACCAAAACTAGGTCTCAGGGCATACACACCTACACACTATAGTGCCCTTCTTGGCACGTGCAAAATTATCAAATTGTTTGACTAAGAAATAAGCAACATCTAGCTGATATCTGATAGCGATCCGCAAGTGTACGAATTTTATCGCAGTAATAAAAAGATTGTCGTTCCAACGAGGATCTAGCGGTCAAGTACCGATTACATGTTTGATCTATATCTAGACGATTCAATATGTGGTTTTTGTTTTGGAAACTTCTAAGTACAAAAAAAAGCAAAAGCGGGCGTTCGGGTAAAAATCAATTCGGATAAATTCAGGACTCGGGGTTTCGCCATGTTGATGATTATGAATAAAATTTGCAAATAAATCTTTTGATCAGAAAATTATAATTTTGAAATGGATTTTTCGTAAGGTACAGATTACCTCCTCCCGAAGCGTAATCCGGTATCTATTTACATTAATTTCCTACTCCCGTGGCAATTAACATAAATATACCCATTAAGTTCTGTGAAGAACCATGATAATCCTTCAAGTGAATCCGAACTACTCCCGTGATCGGATTCACAGGTTTGAAAAGAATAGTTTAGACGTTGCGATTCACCTACCAGTCCTTCTCACAACGTCCAAGATGTAAAAATACTTGATCAGGGTAATATACGGAATAAGCACAATTCTAATCAAATCAAATCTATAAAATTCATGTCAAAGATTTAAACAACAAATTCAATCCATAAATCATTCAACGGGCTATTCCCCAAATCCCGAAATAAGGGTTTACACGTTCATGTTCATAACAAACAGCATGTTCATTGATGAAAATCGCATGGAAACTCAATAAAAATATAATAAATCGCTAGACAAGATAGTAGAAAGGCTTCCCCTCGACGTGGAGACGAAGATCAACCCTCTAATTCTTCCTTTGCGCGGCTTTCTTGTTCGTTTTCTACCCTGGAATCAATCCTCGCCGTCGCCGCCGCCTCCTCTCGTTTTCGTGCCTAGAAGCCCCCGAAACCCTTCCAAAACCTTTTCTTTTATAGTCTAATTAGTATAGAACCGGTCTAGGAAGGTTTCTGGAGAGTTTGGTTCAATTTTGGTTCAGTTTGGAGTCGAATCGAGTGAGAAACACGAAGGGGCGAAAACTTTTACGGTCGGTGATGAGTTTACAGCCAAGGCCATAATTATTTTGGTGTATAATGCTTTTGGTCACATAAACTTTTACGGCCCATGATGGAATTACATCTTCACCCGTGAAAGTTTCGGTGGACTTTTAGACTTAGCCGATTTTCATCTCCCGCTCGTCGTCGTGTTTACGGCCAAATCCACAATTACGGCCAAGGCCGTAAATGTCTCATTTTTCACCGGTTTTGCTCCAAATTTGACGTGTGGGCTCGTGATCTCCTCGAGAATCTCATTATGGCTTCAAATCTCCCAAAATCTATCATTTTTAGGCCATTTTACCTATATTTTCAGAAAAACCAAGAAAAGTGAAGATTTTGTGCAAAGTAAGGTAAAAACACTCAAAGTAGCACAAAATCATGCAAATAAGCCCAAAATATGATCTAAAACATAGGCAAAAACATGGTGTAAAAATCACTTATCAAATAACCCTAGACTTAGAATTTTGCTTGTCCTCAAGCAATACCTTGATATGTATAAAGAATGTAAAGATAAGGATTTTTCAATTGTTTTTGCCCCTATTAATATCCTCAGTTTACAAATTAAGCAATCAATATTTCAAACTCAAGTAATTCAAGAAAAATCATAATAGAAATAAATTCCCAAGAGGTTACAATCCAAGAAAGATAAAATTCACAATTCTTGTCATAACATCCATTCAACACACACTAAGCATCAAATACTTTCATCTATTTCACTTAACAGATAAAATTTCTACTTCAAGAATTCAGTGATGTTAAAGGTAAGAGATTTTTAAAGCAATTTGGTCTTTAAACTATTATATGCTATTTACTGTTAGCATCATAACATGTTTAAAGTATACTACAAAGTAGTATAATTTAACTCATAGTCTCAATCATGAAAGTCAGTGGAGTTGTCCACATGCCCTACAGCTTTCTCTTTTTCTCCATTTTCATCCTCTTTTATTATTATTATTATTATTATACTTCAACTCATGTCTTAGGTACCACTGTCAAATTTAACAGTGCCAAGTAGAGGAGTCTTTCCCCCCCTTTTTTTTTAATTTATGGAGAAAGCCGGTCAGTGGCATGGTACTTAAATCGTTATCGATACTTAATCGCAACAAATTTAAAGTATACCAAACGATGGTATAATATAACTCATGACTTAAGATTTCTCAACTAGAGGAGTTGGAGCAAATCTCAATTTAAAAAGATAAATCTCCAAATTTCTATTCATAAAAATTTCCATCAAGCAAAAAATAGATAAATTAAACTTTAAGTATAAAGATACTATGCACGTGTCGTTTGAACATATAACAATTCACATATGCATTTTATCAATACCAGAATTGAATTTACTCAACAATTTAAGTCTACATGAAATCTCAAAAATTCCCTAAGTCATCAAATCAATCACTCAAAATTTTTCCTAAGTCCAAAATCAAGGGTAAAACAAATTTGATCATCCTTAACAATCAAAAACATTCAAAATACATATTTATAAAGCTCTGAAGAATAAGCATATCATGAAGGACACCCTATACTTAAATTATTGCACTCAATGAATGACATATTTCAGAAAAATTTTGTAAGAGTTCCTTTTAAAATATATAGTGATTCCCTATGCAATTATATCAAAATATGAAAACATGTCTCAGAAAAATCTGGAAACTATATCACATCAAAGGTAATCACATTTATCATGGTAAATAAGTTTCAAACATCAAACACCATCATGTTTCACTATCAAAATCATATTAACCATACTCACAAAGAAATTTCCGCAAGAATAATGGTTGGTATATGAATCACGGCTGCACCAGTGATAGTCTTGTTGATCATCTTTTCTCCATGTAAAAATTTTCAAAAAATTCCTACATATAGAACAACTTATTAAAAGATTTTCTATCAATAAAAATTCATCAATACATGCTGTAAAAATTTATTAAAATTTAAAGAAAATCAAAAACTAAAACTAAGAATAATAAAAGTCAAAAGTTTGGGTTGCCTCCCAAAAAGCACTTGTTTAAGGTCATTAGCTTGACCATAGCTTCATATCATGGAGGAGTTGGTGAATCAGTGCCATAGTAGAGAGCAAATAATCTTCTACTTTTTCTTCGTCTCATGAGTGTATCCACCAAATATATCTAGTTAAACAGGTGGATCCATGTTGCAGTAGCCAGTACATGCATAGAAAAATAAGAATTAAAATCATGCAAAGAATAATCAATAATTTTCCTATATTTATCCAAGAGTAATATCATGCATTCTTCCTTTAGATTTACATTAGTAACTAGAAGAAGATTAGAATTAAAATCAAAGAATTCATATCTTGGATTGATCAAAAAGTTTTTAAATTTCAAATTTGGTTTTTCATTTACGTCAATGCCAATGAAATCAAGAATCTCATGCGCTATCTTCTCTTGGGTACCTGTGCTTGAATTTGCATCAAATAATATTTCAATCACTTCATCATCATTATCCTTAAATTCATCTCCATCATCTATTATGCTAATTCTTTCTTGAGGATTCTTAAATTCATCATCCTTCTTCTCACAAGACTCAAAAAATTCATGTATCTCTTCAAACATGTCCCAAGTATTTGTGTTGCAAGACACTTCATTAAGTGAGAGGGGACTAGATGGCTAGTGAATTGCAGAGGAAGGTAAATCACAATCATCAAAATTTTTAAAATCATCAAAATTTGAAAAAGGTAAATCACAATCATCAAAATTTGTAGAATCCTCAAAATTTGCAGAAGGTAAATTACAATCAAAAGTCATGACTAATGATTGATCTAACTCTACAAAATTCTTAGATTCATCATGGATTTCTTCCTTTATGTCATTTTTATCAGTGCCATCAATCATACTATGAATATCTTCATTTTCCAAATCAAACTCAAGTATACAACTTTGTTGTGCTATCTGTGTTTCTAGCATTTTAGTATTACCACATATAGATTCTACTTGAGAAGTAAGCTGAGCAATCATCTTACTAAGATCTTCAAGTTCCTTACTCTGATTTATTATAATTTTTTCAAGCATGGATTCTAGCATAGATTCTTCAGATTCCTCAAAGTGTGGTTCTGAAATATTATTTGAGAAATCCTCTTCAAAAGAAGTTTGCTGATTTTTTCATCTAGAATTATACTGATCATCTTAGTACCGTGATAAATTAGAACTGGCGGGATTTCCAAATTGACACTCAGAAGGATAATGATAATAGCGTCCACAAATATCACAAGTAACATAAGATTTCATTCTTAAATATTCAGTGTGTTGAGAAAAAGAATTTACCCTTGCTGTAGGTGATTGAAATGCAACTGGCGGCACATATTCTCTAGTCTTCGCCGGTGGCACATATGTCTGACCTGACCATTGACATTGATTAAACATCATTTTTTTTTCAATAAAATTCAGAAATATAAAATGTAGAACAGGAAATGCAAAATATGTAGACAAGTGATTTTTGAGTTCTCCTATTCATGCAACGTGTTAATCCAAAAAGGGAAAATAAAATAAACTAACTATATAAAAAAAATTGCGAAAAACAAATAAAACAAAAAAATAAAAATTAATAAAAAAATGTCTAGTCTATAAATCTCACGATTAAATCAATATTGACTGGCCTGATCCCCGGCAACGGTGGCAAAAACTTGATAGCGATCCACAAGTGCATGGATTTTAGCGAAGTAATAAAAAGATTATCGTTCCCAACGAGGATCTGGCGGTCAAGTACCGATTACACGTTTGATCTATATCTAGACGAATCGATATGTGGTTTTTGTTTTGGCAACTTCTAAGTACAAAATGAAGGAAAAACGAGCGTTCGGGTAAAAATCAATTCGGATAAATTTAGGACTCGGGGTTTCAACACATTGATGATTATGAATAAAATTTGGAAATAAATCTTTTGATCATAATATTATAATTTTGAAAGGGTTTTTTCCTAAGGTACAGATTACCACCTCCCGAAGCGTAACCCGGTATTTATTTACATTAATTCCCTACTGAAAGTGCCCCTTATCAAGGGGGGTCCCCTTCTTGAGGGAGCAAAAACCCTAAAGTGATGGCGCATAAAATTTTGATTTGCGGAAACTAGGGTTTATAGGATCGACTTGCATGTTAAAAGATCAACTTAATGAAAAGCTATTGAAGATGATGCAAAACGATCATACCATCGCCATGGAGTAGATGTCGCCTTGGAAGCTAAAGTCGCAAATGCCACTTCTCCAACGTCTCGCACACAAGAGGATGAAGGCAAACTCTTTGTTGCTCCTTGTGCTAGCAAGGGTTCAAAGAATCCTTGATCGAATGAGAAAGGGATGGAGATCTTTTCTCTTGGCCGAATCCTCCTCAACCTTCAAGCGTCGCCACACACCACGAGAGTCGAGAGGAATCTGTTCAAGTGGCAAGAATAGAGATTACTCTAATCGGACGAGAGCCCCCACCAAGTGGAGATCATGGTTACTAAAAATAGTAACCACTCACCGCCCCATACGTTCACGTCAAGTGAACTTGTCGCCAAGCCTTGAACCATGCGCTCATTCCATGAGCGGTTCATTTCGGTTTGGTCCAAGACCAATTAATCCAAGTATTATGGTCTAGATCTTAAATAAACCCTAAGGTTCCCGATCTAACCGTCGATCTCCTTTAGGCCCCTGATCTGACCGATCTGGCATCTATTCTCTCGATCGAAGCTTACCGATCTCAAGCTCTAATCAATCAAACATGATCAGACCAGATCTCACTCACTATCAGAGATTAAATCCCTTTAAACTGAACCTGAACAATTCAGTCCACACGATCTGACTTAAGTAAGCCATATCATCAAATTGTGCGACCCTGAGGGTTTCCTTTAAAT
>JANTFE010000245.1:31381-44234 GCA_027562315.1 Costus pulverulentus | reverse complement strand
CAAAGTGATACATGATGCAGGCGCAATAATGGAGTGGATTCCTTTCCCCATATGGCTGATTTTGTCTTGATCTTTTGTTTGAAATCTTCCCCCAAATGGAAGGGTCGCGAGCTATGGATGGTGGAGTGCTGAAGGGGCTGACGGTTGCATTAAGTGCTAGTACCTTCTTGGAGGCCGAAAGCTAGAAACTTACCAAGTTTGGAGCGGCATGGTCCTGCAGTTGGAGAAGGTGCTTGAGGACTACCCTCTTGTGATGATGGCTAACCTTCCTCCTCATACGGTTGCTGGGATGGCTAGCGAATTACTGGTCTTGTCTCCATTTCTTCAAGGGGAAAGTGGCGGTTGGAACAAGGAGGTGAGCTGCACATGATTGCCAACTAGGATGGTGGATCTTTGAGTAGCTTAGTTGAGGGTACTTCACCAAATGGGGCTGAATGTTTCTAGGCGCCTCCTCACTTGATTTGGGCTTGACTTGAGCTCAAAATTGGAACAACCTAATCTATTATATTAATTGCATGAACTAACCTACCATACATAAGTGGCGAAACCTAGTAATGTAACTACATGGTGTAATTGGAGGGTGGGTCTAACCTACCACATGATGCACCCTAATCTAAGACAAAATGAGCAAAATGGGGTTCTAAGGAAGCCATGTCTAGTGGCTAGGATAGCCATACCTAGAGGGCTTCTTTCGAACCCGGCCGGACCTCCGAAGGTCCTGCCTCGGTCCCACATCATGTTCTCTCTTCAATAAGGCTCTTAGTTTACATTTCAGGCAAGCAACATTTCAAACCTTAAGGGTCTGTTTCCTTCAAAGATATACTAGAGGGAAAGAAAAGATAAAATTCACAATTCATGCCATAGTATCCATTCAACACATGTTAAGCATCAAATACTTTTAGGCTTAATAAATCCTCTTTAATCAATAGATAGAAATTTACTTCAAGTACTTTGGTGAAACTATAGATAAGAGATTTTTAATGCAATTTGGTATTTAAACTGTCATGTGCCATAACATTGTTCAAAGTATACCGCAGAGTAATATAATTTAACTCATAGTCTCGATCTTAAAGTCAGCGGAGTTGTCCACTTAACCTACAGCTTTCTCCCCCTTTTTATTTCTAGACTTCAACTCATGTCTTCGGTACCCCTGCCAATGTTTCGCAGTGTCAAGTAGAGGAGTCTTCTCTTCTTCTTATTTTTTTTTTTTTTTTGAAGAAAGCCGATCAGTGGCATGGTATTTAAGTCATTACCGATACTTGATCGTAACAGACTTAAAGTATACCAACTCGTGGTATAATATAACTCATGACCTCAGATCTCTCAACTAGAGGAATTAGAGCAAATCTCAATTTAAAGATATATCACCAATTTTCTATTCATAAAAACTTTCTATCAAGCAAAGACAGATAAATTAAACTTAAAGTATAAAAACACTATGCACATGTCGTTTGAACATATAACAATCTATATATAAATTTTATCAATACCAAGATCGAATTTACTTAACAATTTAAGTCCACGGGAAATCTCAAAAATTTTCTAAGTCATCAAATTAAATGCCCAAAATGCTTTCTAAGTTCAAAATTGAGGATAAAAACAATTTGTGTATCCTTAAAAATCATAATCATTCAAATGCATATCTATAAAGCTTTGAAGGAAAAATGTAGAAGGCACCCTAAACTTAAATTGTTGCATGTGTATGAACATCAAATAAATAAATGAAGGATTTTAGAAAATTTTTTGCAAGAGTTCTCTTTGTAATGTTGGAAAAAACCTATACAATTATATCAAAAGATAGAAACACAACCCAGAAAAACCCAGAAACTATGTCATAACTAAGATATCAACAATTTACACTGTAGGCAAGTTTCAAATATCAAATACCGTCATGTTTCGCTATCAAAATCATAGTTTACCATTTCAGAGTTACTATTCACATCTAATATCAAACATATATCAAAATCATTCAAAAATCACCCAAATCATCACCGTAACATTTCAATTCATCACAGATACATGACAGGCATCTAGTAAATACAATACCATCACAACTCAACCATGTATAGCATCCCAAAGTCAAATACCATCATCATGTATATACAATATCAGTCAAAATGTCAAATATCACATAAAACTCAACAAAAAATGAATCATAAAATGTCAAAAATACAATGCACACACATAAAATAGAGAAAAGCATAATGTGCACACTGCATCAGCACCAAGTCCACTAAATCCTACTTGCGAATATAATATAAGTGAGATATTGCAAGATAATATCAAACAGTAATACCAAATGCATATGAACAAAACAGAGAAATTCACAAAGTCTATCAATCTGTCTCTGTGTGCTCGGAATCCTCCTTCTCGTCTCTGGTATGGTGTGTCGATGAAGATGGGAGACATCACCACAACAGCTCCTCAATCGTGCATAATGACTCGAGCGTCCTCGATTGTTCCTGCTCAAGGCGTGATATGTTATCGCGCATTCTCCGTTGCCCAGCTCATATTTGCTCTAGGGAAGAATCTGGCGGTGCTAAAGTAGATGGCTCAGCAGATGTCGATGGCCTAGCAGTGGTGGACGGTTCGGCTAGAGGCACAGGCTCTAAAATCCTCAGCGATGAAGGAAGTGAAGCTGCCTCTCTAGGACCTCCGCCACGTGTGGGATCCACGATCCAGTTCTGCTGAACACAAACCGTAGTACGGTTCATGTTCGACAGCCTCATAGTAATATCAGTATGCCTGAACATCAGATGATACAAGCTCCCAAGCCTCATAATCATCTTAATAGCGATGCAAGCATCCATGTCCAATCTGGGATTACCCTTAGCCTCGTTCAACCCCGAGGGGTCAATACCAAGGACAAAGGCAATGGTGGTAATAAAACCTCACATAACTAAAACTCCTCTCTATGCCCTAGCTACCTTATGAATTTGCTTCATGAGGTAGAATGGGGTGCTGGCGCAGAATCCTGTCAACATGATCCATAAGAAAAATAACTCAGAAGATCTGACCATGCCATCACCCTCGGCCCTCCCAAAGATGGTGTGTGCGAGTACCCGATGCATATATCTAAAAACTAGTCTAGATAGACGTGTGGCTCTGGTAGTCCTCGGATCAAATCCTCCCTCTCCAGCTATTTGCCCCCAGAAAGTCCTATCGGAGTACTCACGAGGGCGATGTCTAGTACTATCGGAGGGGAACCCAAATATATGACCAACCTGGCCAAGTGTAAGCACATGGTCTCGGTTCCCCAACCAGAATACCATCCGCCCTGGATCACTGTCATCATAGTTATGTAATGTGATTTGGACAGAACTGAAAAACTCCAGGGTCAACTACACGTATGTAGGATGCCTCTGATGGTAAAAATCCTGCCACCCTATGTTCGAGAACATCCACTGGATGTCATCGAACAATCCTAGGGACTGCATGTTGGGGAATACCGGTTGTAATTTAAAATTTTTGCAGTCCCAGGATGCAGCGGAATAAGCATTACACCTGAAACATATTCCTTTCCCAAGGATCCATGCGAGAGAGAGAACACAAGGATGTGATAGGGATGATACCTCTAATGCTTGTCAAGTCGATGATGCCAAGTTGAAGACGCTCAAGTGCTCGTCCTCTACAAGTATCCACGCGTCGACCTTCTCAACGTTGCTCCCTTCCACGCTTAGTGCTAGCCTCGGGAAGAGAAGATCACCTCTTGGAATCTCCTTCTTATTCTCCCTTTGTTCTTCATGCCAACAAGACTCCTCCAAGGAGACTCTTGGCCAACAAATAGAATAGGTAGAAGGGTGGTGGCGCAACACCAAGGAAGGAGAGTGGCTAGTGTTTCAAGGCTTGCGCAACTCCAAGTTGCCTTGCCTCAAGAAGAAATTCTGCACTTACTTTTCATTCAAAGAGGGGGGCGCATACCCCTTCTTTTATATGCATTCTAGCCATAGCCACCCCTCTATGTTCCTTCTATACTCTTAGCACAATTCCTCCAAGGAATTGCCATAAGAGTTCAGCCACATGCCTCCTTGAATTAGCTCATCATGAAGCTTGGAAAGAATCAAGCTTATTGCCTAATCAAGAGAGGGTATTTGAGTTCATTCTTCATTAGGACTTACCATATATGATTGGCCGAATCTTAGCTTGAATAAATCATGCCATACTCGCCAACATATCAGCCCACACGTCCAAGATTATTTCCAACAATGGAAACCTAATTCCATTAGGATTCATACCATCAATTAGCGCAAATTCCATATATGGAATTAAGCCATGCGCCAATGATAAATCCTACTCCCATTAGGATTCCAATCTTGCCTCAATTAGATTTAATCCACAATCCCTAATTAGATTTGGATTTCAACACTAATTAGGCCCATGGAATTAAATCCTTATTGGATTAGGATTTGCGCCCAACACAATGGGGCTTATCCAAATCCAATTCTCATTAGGATTTGAATCCTAGTTGGATTAGGATTTGCGCCCAACCATCATGGGCCATATCCATAACCAAATTCTTATTAGGATTTGAATCCTAATTGGATTAGGATTCTCACTCCTAGTAGAATTAGGATTCCAACTCCAAGTTGGATTAGGATTTCAATTCCTAATAGGATTAGGATTCCAACTCCTAATTAAATTAGGATTCCAACTCCTAGTTGGATTAGGATTCCAATTCCTAATAGGATTAGGATTCCAACTCCTAATAGGATTAGGATTCCAACTCCTAATTAAATTAGGATTCCAACTCCTAGTTGGATTAGGATTCCAATTCTAATAGGATTAGGATTCCAACTCCTAATTAAATTATGATTCCAATCCAATATGATTTATAGTCCCAAGTCCAAGTTCAACTCCCATACAGAGCACAAACTTGACCAGGATATACATAAACCCATGAATCCCAATTGGACTCAGATTCTACCATGAATCTGTCTTGGACTTAGAATCAGAATGAATTCAAACATTCCAAGATATCCATATCATAAAACAACGTCAAGAGTCTATTGCGTGTGACCCCGTAGGATCCATATGACGATGGCAATGATGATGAAACATCATAAGTAGTGAGAGGTATCTAGCAACACATCACTACTACCCATGTCATAGGACTTGAGTCATTTGGCAATAACTCCCTAACAAGCAATGAGGATTCCCATGCATTCTAGATCCCTTTGCCTGAACTAATATCCCGCCATTAGATTAGTCTCATATTTATTAATCCAATCTATTGGTCATGACATAAACAGTATGGCCATACATTCCCGTCATGCACCAATGAGGTGGGGTGCCCCAAAGTGGATATCATGCTTCCAATTAAGGAAGGGGCAAATCCTACTATTGGTCATTCATATCTCCATATGACTTATGATATGTCCAATGATAGTCGTTTTGATCACCCATTTACGGAGAGACATAAGACTGTATCAAAACATACCCATCATCATATCTAGACATGAATACCTCAAGTCTAAGGATCAATGCAAACCTCTTGCATGTGAGATTGACTTGTTGACTAGACAAGTCAAACCTCACGGTGGGTCACTCTAGTGCATCCAATGCACCTGTATGTCTGCGTTACTGTGCCCCGCACCTAACTAGCTCATACACCAGTCTCACATGCACCAAAGCTGTCCCATATCGGCTAAGGCACCTTGACTAGGGATTACTTATGAGAATGGATCCAACCAAACTCTTGGGACATTATTTATGCAATTCAATATATCATTGTAGGTAAAGCAATCTGCATAATAACAACCATGCTTTTATCAAGAATATCAATTCTATCAAAGTACATTCAAATAATGTCGGACCATGTGCATACATTTGTCTACATGGCATAAACACTAACACTGCAATGTCTGGTCGTCCTAGTATCTGGTGCTAAGAACTCCTCGAGCTGTCATAGCTCAGTATCTCCTCTCCTGCTCTCTACTCCTATATCTGATCTGTCGTGGGTGAGTAAGAACAGGTAGTGGTGATCATGCTCGTCTCCTCTCCACTGCCTCAGGCTCTAGTACTACAGGAGACGACTTTGGTGATGACTCTAAAGAAGTGGCTAGTGAATGCTTTGATGATGCCTTAGGTGAAGGCAGATGTATCTATGGTGAAACAATATCAGCTGGTAAAGAAGCCGAAGCTGGCATCTCAATGTCATGTGATATCCCTGATATAGGTGGTGCAGTCTCAGGAGCCACAGGCAGCTCAAGTGCTACTGATGGTGAAGAATGTAACTCGTGTATGTCCACTAAGATCTCAGGTAGATCAGCAAATATCTCAGGAGATCCCTCCTCAGCGTCTAGTAACTCATTTGTGCGTACATCAGGGACAAGTAAATCTCCCTGTACTGAAGATGGCGAGGGGATCTCAGAAGTCTAAACTGCATCATGTACAACACCCTCTATCTCCATAGACTCTATATCAACATGTGCAACTGACTCTGGTAAATCAGAAGGAGGTACTGAAGTGATAGCCTCCTCCATGTCCATAGGAGCAGCATCAGACTGTGACTCAACTACACGCTCCATCTCAACTGCGGCAGGAGCAGACTCTGGAGGTACTATAGGTATCTCTGCAATCTCAAGTACTAGTGATAACGGTCTGGTGGCTCTCCTCCCCCAAGTAGTAGTAGCTCGACTGGTATGCTTCCTAGCGTACCGTCTAGGGATCCTCTGATCGTGGCTCTCTGGCCTATCGACAAGACTCTCAGATATAATCTCTAACTCTAGAGAGCTAACTGGCTCAGGTACTATAGCCTGTGATGTACTAGGAGCCGAGGGTGTGCTCAGAGCCTCTGATGTCTACATCTGAGTCTCAGGCTCTGAGTCGCCATAAACGATCTGCTCAAAAGTATCCGACTAGACTTCGGATACCATCCTATACATATATCGCGGAGCAGGGCCAATGTATCTACTCTTCATCACAGCCTCGTAGGGTCTAGTCCTCACTGATCTCCTCGGTGCCATAATATCAATCAGATCAATCTATAATATGCAGGTTTTAACTCTAATTCGTGAATGCTATAGTAACCCGAATAATCGCCCATGAAAGTCAAGTAAAAATTGATCCCAATATCTATGAAAAATACTTCCAAATCGATGCAAAGAGTAAGCAAATCAATTTTGGTATTGAAGAGTAAAGCTGAGAAGAGATCGCTCACGAAATCGTGCAAGAATCGGATCAGAATCGAGCGAAAGCAGACTCTGGGTGTGCTGGCGGACAAGCGGCATTTCTTCATGAATTTTGAACAAAATCCGGTGAAAGATCGCTGAAAATTAGTCACCGGGAGTAGAGGAAAGTCGGAGGAAAGGTTTCGTCGCAAGAGGAGGAAGGAATTGTCGAAAATCGGCTCTTTACGAACGTGGGCGTAAACCCTAGTTCGCCTGTAAAGTTTAAACCGTAAGAACTTACGATCGATAAAGTCTTCATGGCTTCGGCCTTAATTCTTCCTGTGTGTACAGTCCTCCTACTAATAAAATCACGGCTCACAAGTTATTTACGGGTCTGGCCTTAAAACTCGCATTTTGACTCCGTTTTTTACTAAAAAAATTTCAAAAATTTTTAGAAAAATTCATGCACATAAAACAATAGATTTAGAAGGTTTTTCTTATATAAAATCCATCAAAATATGCTAATAAAATTATCTAAAAATTCTAAGAAAATAAATTAAGTAAAGAAAAATCAAAACTAAAAATGCTGGAATAAATAAAGTTCAAAGCCTCTGGGTTGCCTCCCAGGAAGCGCTTGTTTAAGGTCATTAGCTTGACCAACGCAGTGTTTATTGTCCTTCAGGTGGATCAGAGGTGTAGTGAATAATGGGTAGTTGTTCATCTCCATGCCTTTGCAAGTCATTGCATGGGTTTAACTTTGAAGTTTGAGATAGTGCCCATGCTCTATCCTTCTTCTTCTTATCCCTTTTGTGCTTCAAGAAATTTTCCAAGGGTCCTTCCTCAACTTTTAAGATATTTCCATCATTGGATTTGTTTCCCTTCACTTCGGAGGATTGATGGAAACCTGCAACATAACGTCTTTTAGCTTTCAAAGAAAAATCATATATCAATTTATTCTCGCAAAAATTCAGTATTAATCTCTCATTTAACATATCTATAATTGCCCCTGTACTAGCCAAAAATGGTCTGCCTAAAATAACTAGTGACTGAATATCTTCTTTCATATCGACAATCATAAAATCAGTCAAAATGGAAAAATTATCAACTTTAACAGACACATGCTCCAAAATTCCAATAGGTTGTTGAACAAAACTATTAGCAAATTGAAAAGAAATTTTAGTAGGTTTCATTTCTCCACTGTCTACTTTCTCAATCATATATGAGGGCGTCAAACTTACACTCCCCAAGTCACATAAAGCACGTTTAATAAAGATCTTACTAACTTGGCAGGGAATTGAAACATTTCGAGGATCTTTTACCTTTGCTATCTCCACGAGCTCACTTACATGGCTGCTCTTTACTTCAGTTTTACCATTGTCAACTTTTCTTTGATCTGCTCTCAATAACCTCTGGGGGAATGGAACTGGTGGAACATATGCAGGCGGACCTACATATTTTTTCTGTTTCTCCTTCTCCTCAAATTTCTCTACTTCAGGGGAAGTCTCCTCAGGCTTGTCTTCAAGATCTTCAATAGGCTCTTCAAGTACATCAATGTGTTTGCCATTCACAACAGTGACAACATTGCAGTGTTCCTTGGGATTATGGGTGAGCATTCGGGTCGGTAAAATTGGTTTTTACCGATTACCGAAAAGTTCGGTAAAAATGGTTCGATTAAAAATATTTCAGTTTCGATAACGGTAAATGATTTAGTGAATATCGGTTTTCAGTTTTTGGTTCAGTTTTAAAAAATTGGTTCTGTAAAAAATTGATTTACCGATAAATTATCTTAATTATGATTTAATATTTAAAAGTAGGCCGTAGGTGTGAGTGGTGCGTGAGTTAAAGCGTGACTGGGTGAGCATTGGATTTGAATCTACGGATCTAAATCTAATAACCCAAATCCATATATCCGAATCCAATAGACGATTACTAGTATGCTACTTTACCGATTTACCCAGTTACCCTTAACACCTAAAACCCTAGTTTCCCTAATCTCCATCACGATTTCTTCACCGTCTCAGTGTCTCACCTCTCACGATTTTGTCACCCTCTCACGATTTCGTCGCCCTCTGCCCTCTCCAGCCTCTAGCCTCCATCTTCGAATGCATCTCATCGCCCTCTCCTACTCTCCATCTTTGAACCCTATTTAGGCCATCTGACTATCTCCATCTCGTCGCCTCCAGTCTCCAGCCTCCATCTTCGAATGCATCTCGTCGCCCTCCTTGCTCAGCTACTCTACATCTTCGAACCCTATCTAGCTGACTAGCCATCTCCATCTTGTATCCCTCTCCTGCTCTCCATCTTTGAACCCTATCTGGGCCATCTGACCATCTCCATCTCGTCACCCTCTCTATCTTCAAACCCTAAGCTCCGTGTGACCTCATTGTCACCTCTCCAATCTTGAACCCTAAGCTCCACTTGTGTGACCCCTTGCCTGTTGCCCGTCGCCGTCTCCATCCTCTATCCGTGTCGTGAGCTCGCGTGTCGTTGCCTCCATTTTCTCCATCCTTTTGTCCAAGCAGCCAAGCAGAAGTAGTCAAGCACTAAGCCTCGCCCTCAAAAAGCTTACGTGAGACCAATCTTCACTTTACAATTTGTAATTCTGTTATTCTAAATTATGCATTTATATATTAATGTTATAAACTTTATGCTTAATTCTTGAATCTTTTTAGTATTATTTGAATGAATGTGTCATGATCTGTGACATTATTGAGACTGAGTTGAGATTTGATTATCCTATGAGCTGCACCCTATGCAACTATCCCTAGGTATGTAGTTATTTAATTTTTTTTTAATTTTGATGCCATTTAAATTATGTTAGCGCATGATAACATCTAACTCTAAGTGTCACGCCCTGGTCGGATCAGCCCTAAACTGGTCCTAAACCGATGTCTTAGGGTTGTCCGGCGGAACACTAGAACGTGAACTCCCTAGGGTTTACGGGTAAAATTTTAACCCCAAATAAGAAACCCTAATTCCCCGTACAAAATTAATCCCCAAATTACAGTTCACACGGAGAAACCCGGAAAACCCTAACCCTAAAATTAGATTATCAAAACCCTAAACTGATTTTCACCTCTGGTCAACGTTGCCGGTCAAAATCGCCAATCTTGATTTTCGCTCACTGACCGAAATCTCGCCGCTGTCGAAATTTCCCGTTGCTGATGTCAGCATGACGTCAGCGCTCGCAAAACCGCCGTGCCGCTTGAATTTTGTTCGCTTGCGCCAGCGTCGTCTGGCTAACGTCAGCTTTCAAAATTTCGCCGCTTGCGAAGTCGATTTCGGGTTCACTGTTCCTTCCTCACCGGTCGTCTCCCCAAACGCCAGTTATAATTCTCTAAAACCTCACTCTCGGATCTCCCATGATCCCTGTCGCCGGCGTCTCCCTAGATGCCGGAGAACTCTCCTCACCAATGCTCACTGCTTCCCTAAGCTTTGGAGTAGATGGTGGTGTCGATGATGAAGGTCGCTCGCCGGTAATCCCCGAGGCTCTCTCGCTGCCCCTTTTATCGAGCGTCTGTCGCTTCCTTGCTTCTCTAGATCGGGAAAGTGGTTCGTGTCTCCCACTCCCCACTTGGGCGTCCGCCGCCCAATTTGTTCGGCCGACCTCGTCTTCCCTTCTGGAAAATCCACCGCGTCGTATTCTTCGCGTTGCTTGTGGCTGTCGACAGTGCTGCTTGAGCTTCCCTCGCAGGCTTCATCCACGCTCCTGGTTTCAGCTGTTGCCGCATCCGCCTCACTCGAAGGAGATGGCATCGACGCGAGCGAACTGCACGCACCTTCCAATTTGGGGTCAACACTTTGAGTTGACCACACGAATTCGCGGCTTTGGGTTGGGTTTGGGCTTGGTTTTGGCCCAGTGGGCTTTGGGCTGAACCAGGCCTGACAATTCTCCCCTGCCCAATTTGGACATCACCCTCGATGTCCGTCATGGGCAGATCTCTGGCCACCATTGCTCCGATCCTCAGAGCACCAATCCGACACTGCTGCACTCCCGTGGCAGTGTATGGAACTAGTTGTAGTCCACCAATCCTCACCTATTCGGTGTGATCTTTAGCTTCCTCGGCTGGTTCTTGCGCTACCATCGCCATGAGTTTCTGCCTGGACAGACAATCCTTCACCCAGTGAGGACCACCGCACAAGAAGCAACCGTGTGGGTTTGGCTCTCGTCGGCCCGGTGAACCCCTGTTCTACCGGTGAAAGGGCCTCCCTCTTTCTGGATCTCTATCCTTTGGTGGGGTCCGTGGTGACCCACGCTTCGGTGGGGAGCCACGCTTCAGTGGTGTCCTGGATTTCTTTGGTGGTGCTGGTCTGAACTTCTGATTATCCACCAAGGATTTGGCCACTGCTGCCGCCGCCCTCCAATCTGGTGGCGAGTGTCATTGGACCTCCGCCTCTACCTATGGCTAAAGGTTCCGGAGGAAGAGATACCTCCTATCATCCTCCTCCATACGTGGAAGCTCCAACATCAACACGGAGAATACCCTGACGTACTCCTGGATCGACCCAGTGTGCCGCAGCCGATCCACCTTTCCACGTGCTTGGTCTGGCGAGTTTCCGGGAAGAAACTGTCGCCGCAGTTCCTCACGGAAGGTCTCCCAAGGCCAGCTAGTAGCCCCCGATGTTGAGCTCACTTTGGTTCGCCACCAAAGTTTTGCGTTGCTGGTGAGGTATGCGATGCACACCCGCACCCTGTCTTCTTCTGGAACACGGTTAGCAGAGAACAGCTGCTCCATGTCCCAGATGAAGTTTTCCACCTCTCTGGACGATCAGCCCCCCCTGAACGTCGTTGGCTCAGGTACCCATACCTTCGGCTTAGGAGCCTCCTGCTTTGCTGGTGCTGCCGTCGATCATACTTGTGTTAGGGCCAAATGCAATACTGTGATCTCTGCATGCATGTCCTCCTTCATGCGAGCCATCTGCTCCGGCAGATCGATCAGACCCTCCAGAGTCTGTTGTAGGAACTCGATCTGCAACTTCTGAGTCTAGATCTGTAGTCTTTGAGCCTCCACTATACTCTGAAGACTCTCGATCTAGGGAATCATCTTGTCATCCCCAGCACTAGCCAGACGGAGCGCCTGCTCAATCTATGTGATATGATCCCTGTGATTCTGTTGGTGTATATGCCCTTGGACCTGTTGTTGGTCCATCTTGTACTACTTGACTTTGATATTTAATATATATCATTCTGGCATTGTCGTTATTATGCTGTGTTTACATCTGCGACTATGTACATAGATAATAATGTCCCTGGAGATAGATTGTATCTGTGCTCAAACGGTGTGTCCCTAGTCGATTACCTGAGTGGATAAGGGACAACTCTGGTACATGTGAGACTGGTATATGGGCTGGTTACGCACGAGGTGCTAACGCAGGCATATGGGCATATCAGTGGTGGATATACTGGACTGACCGGCTGTGAGGCTCTGACTTGGTGTCATGAGTTAACCTCAGAAGTGACAGGAGATGCATTGATCCCTTGACTTGAGGTCATTGACTCTTCTATATGGTTAGGGACATGCTTTGATACAACCTAACGCCTCGCCGCAGCAGGGAGGTCATAACGGTTGTCATTGGGCATGTCACGACCCATATGAGAAGATCAATGGACAGACATAGGATTTGCCCCTTCCTGTGGGAAGCTTGATATCCACAGGGCCCCCCTATGGTTGCATGACTGAAAGTGTATGGTCATACCCAGGTGAAAGCCTGATTTAGTCATGACCATGAGATTGGGTGAAAAT
>JANTFE010000245.1:0-10779 GCA_027562315.1 Costus pulverulentus | reverse complement strand
TGGGATTTGGTTGAGTTACCTGATGGGGTAAAGCCCATAGGGTGTAAATGGGTCTTCAAGAGGAAGACAGACATGGATGGCAACATAGTTACCTATAAAGGTAGACTAATGGCTAAGGGATTCAAAAAAATCCACGGGGTGGATTATGATGAAACCTTCTCGCCAGTTGCCATGTTCAAATCCATTCGGATTCTGCTTGCTATAGTTGCATATCATGATTACGAGATATGGCAGATGGATGTGAAGACAACTTTCCTTAATGGGAAGCTAGCTGAGGATGTGTATATGACACAACCTGATGGCTTCATCCATCCTGCAGAGGCCAATAAGGTCTGCAGGCTAAAGAGATCTATCTATGGATTAAAGCAAGCATCTCAAAGTTGGAATCTTTGATTTGATAAAGCTGTGAGAGATTATGGCTTTATCAAAAGCGAAGATGATGCCTGTGTATACAGAAAATTCAGTGGGAGCTTGGTGACTTTTCTAGTCTTGTATGTCGATGACATACTGCTCATCGGGAATGACATCCCTAGTCTTCAAGTTATGAAGACATGGTTAGGGAAGTGTTTTGAGATGAAAGACTTAGGGGAGGCCGCCTATATCCTAGGCGTGAGAATCTATAGGGATAGATCCAAGAAGCTCCTAGCCCTTAGTCAGAGTACATACATTGATAAGGTTTTGGAGAGGTTTAGCTTGGAGCAATCCAAGAAAGGGTACCTTCCAATGAGACATGGCCTTACTCTCTCAAAGAGCCAGTGTCCCACCACACAGGCTGAGAGGGATGACATGAGTCGAGTACCCTATGCTTCGGCAGTAGGATCGATCATGTATGCAATGTTGTGTACTAGACCAGATGTGGCTTATGCTGTGAGCATAACCAGCCGATACCAATCCAATCCTGGAATACAACACTGGGTGGCTGTAAAGAACATCCTAAAGTATCTGAGAAGAACTAAGGATTTGTTCTTGGTCTATGGGGGACAGGAAGAGCTCAGTATGCAGGGCTACACTGATGCGTCTTTCCAGTCTGACCCTAACGACTTTAGATCGCAGGCCAGTTATGTGTTCAAGATAAATGGAGGCATTGTATGCTGGAAGAGCTTCAAGCAATCCACCATAGCTGATTCTACAACCGAAGCTGAGTATGTGGCCGCTTCTAAGGCAGCCAAAGAAGCTGTTTGGATTAGGAAGTTCATTTCTAAACTTCAGGTGGTTCCTAGTGCAGTGGATCCCATTGAAATATACTGTGATAACAATGGAGCAATTGCACAAGCCAAGAAACCAAGGTCTCATCAAAAATCCAAACACATACTCAGGAGATTTCACCTGATCAGAGAGATCATCGACAGAGGTGATGTCAAGATTAGCAGAGTTAACACAGAGAACAATCTAGCAGACCCATTGACCAAGGCTTTGGCGCAGCATAAGCATGATGGTCACGCTAGAGATATGGGGTTAAGATTTCTCAACCTCTAGGTCTTACTGCAAGTGAGAGATTGTTGGTGTATATGCCCTAAGGACCTAATTCTGGTCCGTTACTTGTACTACTTGACATTGATATTTATATCATACTGGCATTGTCGTTATCATTATTTGTTTACATCTGCGAACATGTACTTATATGATAATGTCCCTGGAGACAGATTGGATCTGTGCTCAAACTATTGTCCCTAGTCAATGTACCTTGGTGGATATGGGACAACTATGGTACTTGTAAGACTGGTATATGGGCTAGTTAGGCACGAGGTGCTAACGCAGGCATATGGGTATATTAGTGGTAGATATACTGGACCAACCCGCTGTGAGGCAATGACTTGGTATCACGAGTTATCCTCACAAGTGATAGGAGATGCATTGATCCCTTGACTTGAGGTCATTAGCCATTCTATATGGTTAGGATATGCTTTGATACAACCTAACACCTTGCCGTAGTTGGGAGGTAATAACGGTTGTCATTGGGCATGTCACGACCCATATGAGAAGGTCAATGCACAGACATAGGATTTGCCCCTTCCTAAGGGAAGCATGATATCCATGGAGATCCTTTATGGTTCTATGACTGAAAGTGTATGGCCATACCCAGGTTAGACCTGATTTAGTCATAGCCATGAGATTGGATAGAAACAAGTGGTGACACACTTGGCCAATCGGATATCAGTTCGGCAAAGAGACTGTAATGCATCTGTACCTGGTTGCGATGATGGGGATGTCGATGTCGATATCCATTCCGATGACTTGGGTAGCAGCAATGCACTACTAGGTTCCACTCACTGCTTGTGGTGACCTTAGGTCAGCACTGCCAACGTCAGAGGATCCTACAAGGTCGCACACCTTGATACTCGAGTTCTCGTTTTGATCGAGAAGCCTTATGATCGAGTTATTGGATAACTCGGATCTGTTTTGGAGATTTCATCAGCACCAATGGGCCTGATGAGATGGAAGAGACTTATTGGAGCCAACTTCCATTTACGGCATTTTAACCATGGTTAGCCTAATTTGACCATGGGTTAAATTAGATTGGATCCAAGGGCTTGGTTAACATGAAAAATGGACCTTGGGCTGGGCCCATTGAAAAGGTTGGGCTTAATGGGCTTAAGGAGAAGAAAAAGGGATGGTGCATGCTTAACCCTAGTTAGACTAGGGTTAGCGCCTATGCCTCATGTAAGTTTAATTAATCATGATAAAATAGAGGCTAATTAATTAATTAATTAGAGTCCTATTTTTGTGGGATTAAATGGGCTGAGTTATTTGACTTAATTAGAGTCCTAATTGGATTAGGATTTAATTAATTAAATAAATAATTAGAGTCCTAATTGGATTAGGACTTGATTCAAAAAATTTGAATCTTGATCAAACCGCCCATATAAGTCCTAATTGGATTAGGACTTGTCTTGATCAAACCGTCCACTTGAATCCTAATTAGATTAGGACTTGATCAAGCACCCACATGAGTCCTAATTACATTAGGACTTGATTCCCTCTTTTCTCTCCCAGCCGCCCATTCAAATTGAATTTTAGCCACATCTTAAACTGCCTATGATCCCTATAAATAGAGACCTTGGCCGCCCCTCTCAACACACTAATTTCTCTTGAAGGCGTGATCAATTGAGAGGGCGATCAAGTGAGGGCGAGTGGCTCCATCCTTTCCATCAAACCGCAAGTGTTCATCTTCCCTTCTCCTTGGCTAAAGGTGAATTTGTTCTTGGCGGCATCTCCGTCTTCCTCCTTGTTCTTGGCGCATCTCCCTTTGGTGGTGGCGCAAATCTCTTGGAGGGCTCTCCCAAGGCTTGGATCTTCTTCCCGAGGCTAGCACCGGGCGTGGAAGAAGAGGCTCGAGACATCTGTGTGTGTGAGACTACAAAGGGCGCACGCTTGGGCGTCTACCTTGACATCGGCCTCATCTTGCTTTAAGGTATTTTCTATCTCATCGTGTCGACTCTCTCGCTTGACGATCTTCACTGGGTTTTTTTGGGACTGGCCTATTTCGGGGATATTCTTCTACTGTGCTATGTATTTGTGTTTATAAAACTCTGAAAAATTGTAAAATATCCCCGGGGTTTCCCAACAGTACTACTTCAACATGTCTTGATAAATCCCGACCTAACATGCATTTAACTTTAAGAATTTTGCAAAGCTATCATTGGACAAGACTAGCATGACAGTTCAATAACGAATCTCTCATCACAAAATTTGCAATATAAGCCTTAAAACAACAACTTCATGCAAGCTCATAAATCCACACATGTAAAAAGGATTGTAGCATAATACCAAAGCGGAGAAACAAATGGTTCAAATATGTGTTATACACTACAGAGGGTGGGGCCTGAAGATGTGGACCAGGTCCACGAATAGTGGCATATAGGATACAATGCCAAAATATAACATCCATGACAGTAATATCCATACCAAAAACTAGCATAACAAAACCATGGAAAGTCAAAAGTCAGAGCAGCCAAAGTGAAATCCAAATTAGAAACTGGAGTATAAACAGCACACCTGCTCTAAAATGTTGCATAGTCCTCTATGCAACGTCGTATACGTGAGAGGAGAAGGCGGCGATGTTGAGTCCGGAAGGGGCTAGCACCTCTTGCGCGATTTGGAGCCAGAAGCTCGGGAGCTCCTACCCTTACCACGCGAGATAAAATCGGGCTCCTCCTCCTCATCTGAAGAGACTGGAATGTGCTATAAGTTCTCTTCGTTGAGGAAGGCGAGCCGATCATCCATAGTAGATAGCTTCTCCCAAATCGAACCCAACATCTTGTGCTGTCGTTGCATCCCAGCTTCATTAGCTTCCCAACGGGAAGCTTGTTCCTGGTGTATAAAGGAGATGGAGGAATCCAACTGATCAATAAGCTCTCGCTGTTGAAGCCGCTCCTCCCTAATCTCCTTAAGAATACCCATCATAGAGTCGGAGGACGAGGCACCAAAGAAGAAAGTGCCTGGGGCTGGTGGTGCGGTGTCTACAGGGTCAGGCTGAGGGTCTTCGATTGGCTTGATGCGCTAATTCTCGCGAACGCGCACTGTGGTGCGCTCTAGATTAGGCAATGGCAAGCAGAACTGGCTATCCTTGAACGTCATGCAATAGGAGTGATGTAGGAGCCAAAGATGGAAGTAAGGGACCTCACCACTAATTCTTCGGAGAAGAATTCTTTTGGCCTCGGGAAAGCTGATGCAGGAGCATCTTCAAGAACTTAATTGCATTTTGACTTCATCTTGGAAACTTGTTTCTATTGTTGTTTATCTTTAATTGCTTAGTTTCATAAACTATTTGACTTTGGGCCCAAGCTAGTCTCGTTGGTTGTAAGACTAGTTGTGGGACAATTTTGTAACCTAAACACTTGATGCTTGTGTGTTGTAGTTAGGATGTAGCCTAGGATTTACTTTTAAGCTTTTGTTTTTATTTGTAGTTGATGTAATAGGGTGTTGTAGCCTAGGTTCTTAACACATGTAAGGCACCTACATGGCACCTATGTTTCCCAACACCCATGCTAAGGCCGCAAGCAAGCTTGCGCAACAATCAAAGACATCAACCTCTTCAACAAAACGTCAACAAGACCAGTCAACACCTTCATACCAGTCAACGCGTCAACAGAATCTTCAATACCAGCCAGCACCTTCACAACAATCAACCTCCTCAACATCAGCCAACCCGTCAAGAACATTTTCAACATCATTCAACACCTTCCTACCAGTCAACATCTTCAACACATACGCACCAATTAACATTGCTGCCATATCAAACTCACAACACAAGACCGCATGCAACATGCGCAAGAAACATCTTCCAGCTCAAACCAAAGCCATCCACAACCACCAATCAGATCAAGCAACCCAGGCGCTTCCAACAAGAGAAGAAGGCTAAGAGTCACTAGTCAAATTGTAACGTTGGGAAACAGGGTTTAAAGTCCATGTAGTTTTCACACTGGCATGTTGTGCTCCGCAAGTGCATGGATACTCAAAGTAATATTTAAGATATCGAACCACAGGGACTTCGCTGTTAAGTACTGACTAATTGAGTTTTCACTAGCTAAGCAAATCGAGGATTGTGTAAATAGCAATCGAATTGTAATCGAAGTAAATCAGAATGAGAGAATCGGGACTAGGGGTTCATTCGTCTTAATATTCATGATTAAATATGATTAAAGATTCATCAATTTATCTTTGTTACGGTTAAGATATAATTCACTTGATAAACAAACTAACTCACTCTCGTGCAGTTAGTTTACAAAGAACGATCCTCACTCTCGTGCAAGATCAATTCAATACTAAATATAAGTGAAATTTGGCTAAAGAGATAAAGAATCACTCTCGTGCATTCTACCTCAATACCAAGATCTCAAGTAAAACTAAGTACTCTCGTACCTTAGTTTCAAAGGTTTTACTCAAGGCTTTCTAACAATTTAACATCTATCTCTAGCCTGTTATCATGTCTGAAACAACAATAAATTCTAAGTCATAACATTAACAAGAAATAAACTTCTAAAATCTAAAGGTAAGAACACAACCAATCTCTTGCGATGAGCTCTTACAATAAATTCTAGGGTTCCAAGTTCTATGATATCATCTTCTCAGTCCATAGCATAAAACTCTAAAATATGTTAATGCATGATGCTAAAAATGATTGAAGGCAAAAATCACTTGAGTAAAATAACCATAGCAAAGATATATTGATGTGAGAAAAGTTATCTAGTCATTGAAATATCAAGAGAATAACACCCCTATGTCCCAAAAGGAGTTTAAGTTAGCATGGTGAAGAAGTTACAATATTCCATGGTTTCAGAGAGTCAAAAATCAAAGGAAGAGAAGAGTTTAGAAAATACAGCACGGCTGTGAAATATTTCACAGCCGTATTTTGCAAGTTGAAACGATGAATAGTGTCGGCGCCTCTTCTTTCTTTGATTTCTCTTCCAATTGACCTCCTTTCGTTCTAAAACTTCTGGTACGTTGTCTCCTCCTCGAGGCGAAGCTTTAGTATGAATTTCGCTGTCTGAGATGGTCTGGATTTGTCGCGATGGCGTAACCCTAGGCGGCAGTGTGAATTGTGATTTCTCTCTATCGAGTGGATGAAAATTAGGGCTTCTTGTGTCATCCTCTTCCTCTTGTTGGTTGCCTCCTGATTGCTTCTTACAGCATCAAATTTAAAGGTCTGGATCACTCGCAATCGTCTCCGCAAAAATCGGGCGTCGAAATTGACCTGGGAGTCGCGTTCAAAAATAGAAATACGGCAGTGTAACAGTTCACGGCCCTGCCGTAAAATCGATCGAGCGTTCTATTCTGAAAGTGCTGGGAAATACGGCACCGTAATATGGTTCACGGCACTGCCGTAAAATCGACTGAACTCTCTGGTCGGAAACGTCTGGAAAATACGGCCCGGGAAATAGTTTACGGCAGTGCCGTAATTTCAGCAATGGTCTCTATTCTGAAAGTGCTCCAAAATACGGCCGTGTAATTCTTTACGGTGGTGCCATAAAATCTGAGAAGTTCTCTGTTTGGAAAATCACCAAAATACGGCCGTGCTCTCGATAATACGGTAGCTGTGAAAAATATGGTACCGTATTATAAATACGGCCCTGCCGTATTTTGGTCTTCAGCCTCGATTTGCGTGAAATTTCTTGTGTGACCTCTTCTTGATGTTGAGAATTCTTCTATGTATTTGATTTTGCTCGAAAACACCCTAAAATGATGTCTTTTTGCTTGAAAATCATGAAAAACCAAAATAGAAGTAGACTTTGCAATATTTGATGGATTCAGCATAAAAACAAGTAAAAGATCCACAATTTAGCATGAAAAGGTATCTAAAATGATACAAAATATACTATATATTTTGGTGTCATCATGGCACTAAGTTGAAATTTCTGAGAAAAACCTATGTTAGCGTGTGCTTGCCGAGGAGTGCCGGAAGGCCCTTGTTGCTTGTGTTGAGGGTGAGCCGGAAGGCCCCTTGTGTCCTTGAGGGTGAGCCTTTGGCCCCTCTCCCTATCCACCTGAAGGTGAGCCGGACGGCCCTTCAATCCATCATCTCACTGAGTGATCTTCTATCCATCCCCTTATGCAATCTTGGTGAACTTGGATCCCACAATCAATGCTGAAATGCTGAAGCTAATGACCGACGTGCACATCTTCACCTACAGCTTGGAACCAGTCTCAGAGGTCCTCGGCTGAAGATTACGAAGGGGTTTGGTCCCCTTCCTTCAAGGGGACCCAAGGTGTTCACATTCCATCACTCTCTCATAATCTGAACTGCATGTTTGAATTTCCAAAACCATCTGCGCATCATCTGATTTTAATCAACTGAAATCACACTAGAGCCACATACTTAAGGGATTCCTTGGGCTTAGGATTTTCATCCTACATTAAGGAGTCACCCCGGCGGACGATGAGTCTCATGGAAACGCATGACTCGATCTCGAGCCTGCTGTTTCCACTACCCTCGGCTGTGCCATAGGGAATGATCCCAAGAGAAACTGCAAGTGGGGTAATGAGACCGCCAATGACTATCGCGCCCTTTCGACAATGCGTGATGCGGCTGAATTTTTTTGCTAAGTAAAATCCAGAATTAACATTGAAAGAGTGAAGCATACACCATAAATAAAACAACTCCGACTGACGTACCATGCCGTCGCTCTCCCCGCGCCCGAAGATGGTATGGGCGAGTATGCGGTGGACGTATTGGATGGCTGGATTGCAGATACTTGATGATCTGGCGACTCTGGCTGAATAGATATGTTCATTTGTGATTGACCCCCAAAAAGCTTGCTCGCTGAACTCCACCGGTACTTTGCACGTGCAAGGTTCCGAGAAACCGTAAATATTACAGAGCTGAGAGAGAGAGAGGCAGTGCTTGATGTTCCCCAATCGGAAGGAAATGCGCCCTGGATCGTCATCAAGCATGACATCGACTTTTACATCTAGGGAGCAGAAAAACTCCAACGTGATTCCGATGTATGTGGGGGTGGCAAGCCTCAGAAATTGCTCCCATTCAATGTTCGAATACATCCACTCGACATCGTCTAGAAGCCCTTGCATACCAATTGATCACCCGTCGATGGAGAAGAAGATTATAGTTCTGCTCATGCTCCACGTTCCTAAAGATTATACCAAACTCGTTTGGCGGTGACACATACGCCTGGGGTTGCTGAGCAGATGGGCGTGCTCGCTGTCTAGAAGAGTAAGGGTGCACTGGTTGACTGGCGGAAGCAGCATGCGGTGGCGGAGATGGTTCGTGCGGGACGAACTTGTCGTCCTCTGTGGAAGAATTGGAAGTGGGTCTCGGAGCGCGGCGACGTGAGGCAACAGCTTTGCGCCGTAAAGACATTTGCAAAGATCACCGGAGAGGACGAGAAAACCAGCAAAGATTCACCAAAGCACAAAGGTAGCAGCCAATCGAGGAGGCGGAAATAGAAAACCGGCGAACAGGAAGAATAATGAAATACAGGCGTCTAGGAGTAGATCGAAGCAGTGCTAACCTCACCAGAGATGGGGATCGTGAAGAGAACAGGACTCTTGAAGATCGGGAGACCCTACCCTTAAAGATCGTCTGGAGCAGAAGGAGCGGCGGCGACACGAAATCGGGGAAACCCTACCCGTGATTTAGGGCGAACACAGGCAATGCACTAATAGAAACACGGGTGAACCCAGCCGGGTTCACCTAGCTATGAAGTATTCTGTAGACAAGTGCTCGGTCTGGTCAGTAGGCTTCATGGGTGAACCCCATGGGGTTCACCAAGCCATGAAGTACACTGTGTCTGAATTCTAGGATGCGATATAGTAGGCTTCATGGGCGAACCCCATGGGGTTCGCCAAGCCGTGAAGTGTACTGTAAGATGCTGAAAACACAGGAGTAATCTGCACAACCCAGAATCGTTGGCTCCATCTTAATTCAACGAAAATAACCTTCAAAAATCTACTCGTCAAGTTGCACAGTGTACTTCACGGGTGAAACCCATGGGGTTCACCAGGCCGTGAAGTGCACTGAGCTTCAGTGAAAATCTCATATTCGCATAGCACATCTACATCACAAAAATAAACCTCTAATTAGTGTATATCAAGATCAAAATTTCCTAAAATAAACTAGATAAGCAAGAGAGTAAAAGACTCAACAGTGATAAACTAAAAAGGAAATCAAAATCAATGCAAATTAAGAAACAGGAAAACTTGGGTTGCCTCCCAAGAGCGCTAGTTTTAAGTCAATAGCTCGACCATAGAAGTATCAAGTTATCGAGTCAGTAGGGTCTGAAAGGGCAAGAACTTCCCCTTGTTTGACCCGTTCATCTTCAAAATAGTGTTTGAGGCGGTGCCCAATGACCACAAAACTTCCAGTGCGCTCAGCCCATATCGTGATTGCACCATAAGGTTGAACATGTTGTACTATGAAAGGTCCAGACCACCTCGTGCGGAGCTTCCCTGGGAAGAGGCGAAGTCTCGAGTTAAAGTGTAGCACTTTATCCCCTTCGTGAAACTCCTTCTTGAGTATGCATTTGTCATGCCAATGCTTGGTACGAGCTTTGTAAATCTTAGCATTTTCATAAGCGTAGAGGCGCATCTCATCCAACTCGTCTAGCTGTAGTCTTCTTCTTTCGCCAGCGCTTTTAAAGTCGAAATTGATTTGCTTGATAGCCCAGTACGCCCTATGCTCAAGTTCAACAGGTAAGTGGCAAGATTATCCATAAATAAGTTAGAAAGGAGACATACCGAGGGGTGTCTTGAAGCAGTCCTATAGGCCCATAAAGCATCGGGTAACTTCAATGCCCAATCCTTCCATGATTGAGATATAGTCTTCTCCAATATTTGCTTGATTTCTCTGTTTGAGACTTCTACCTGACCACTAGTCTGAGGATGGAAGGGCGTGGCAATCTTGTGCTTCACCCCATACTTTTTCAAGAGTGCCCCAAACTTTTGCTCGATGAAGTGGGACCCTCCATCACTTATCAATATGCGTGGGACTCCAAACCTAGGGAAAATCACTCGCTTCATGAACTTCATGACCACCCTGGAGTCATTGGTGGCTTCGGCAGTTGCTTCAACCCACTTCGACACATATTCAACGGCAACAAGAATGTACCATTTTCCACATGAAGAAGGGAAGAGACCCATGAAGTCTATCCCCCATACATCAAAAATTTCTACTTCCATAATGTTACTAAGAGGTAGCTCATCCCTTTTCGAGAGATTTTCGTGAAAGTCCCCACAAGGGGGCGAAACCCTAAGACATGCACAGATATAAATTTGCATGGGCGGAATCTAGGGTTTCCTAGGATCGCATAGCATGTATTATATGAT
>JANTFE010002372.1:16128-33165 GCA_027562315.1 Costus pulverulentus | reverse complement strand
CATACTGAATAACAACCATTGCCTTTATAAACATAAGAGTTTATATACATGATACTGATAGAATCCCAAGGCCTCAAACATTAGCCTTAAGGGCATACCCCAACAACCAAGTCATAGCCTCACAGCGGGTCGGTCCAGTATATCCACCACTGATATACCCATATGTCTGCGTTAGCACCTTGTGTCTAACCAGCCCATATACCAGTCTCACAAGTACTAGAGCTGTCCCATATCCACTCAGGTACATCGACTGGGGACAATCATTTGAGCACAGATCCAATCTGTCTCCAGGCACATTATCATGTAAGTACACAATCACAGGTGTAGACAAACAATGATAACGACAATGCCAGAAAGATATATATTAATATCAGAGTCAAGTAGTACAAAGATGGACCAAAACTAGGTCCTAGGGCATATACACCAACAATAATTTGATTACCAAATATCAGAGTGGTGAAACCTTGTCCCATATTTTTCCTCCTAAATTCATTCGAATTGCTTGTTTTTAATTTTGTCTTCAAAATAACCAAATTTCTTAGCTAGTAAAATATAATTTATTGGTACTTAACATATAGGTCTTGTGGGTTCAATATCTTTTATTAGTTCGACATATCCGTATCCGTGCACTTGTAGACACATCAATCAATGTGACAAATCCTACCTACCAAACACAAGGTTGTATACCCCACTCCCGGTTCCCCAAGGCCCATGGCTATATCTTAGTATGGACTTCGACTAGGGCTTGCCCCGTATGGCATCGCACCACGATTCCAGCTTCGTGGTGGTCGACCACTTCTTCAAAATGCCCTACTTTGTGCCTTGCTCTACACATCGCGAGTCTCTTCATTAGAGAGATCATTCAACTTCATAACCTACCCATGACCATAGTTTCCGACCATGACTTATGGTTCATCAGCCACTTCTAGATGTGCCTATGGTCCCTCCTAGGCACCAATCTTAAGTTCTCGTCCACCTACCATCCGCAGACAGATGGTCAAACGGAGGTGGTGAACCAAAGTTTAGGGAATTTGCTTCGTTCTCTAGCTAGTGATTTTTGCTGCAGTTGAGCTAAGCATCTTCCAACCGCTAAATTTGCATATAATAGTGCAATCAACCGATAAACCAGTTTGAGTTCCTTTCAAGTCATGATAGGGCACCAACCCTACAAACCCATTGACTTGCATTGTATTCCACATAACCCCAACTTTTCTAAGTCTACATCTGCATTTGCATGCCATCTCATGGGTTTACATGAGGAAGTTTGTTGTCAAATCTATTTGAGCAATACCCAGTACAAATAGAGGGCCGATGAGCATCGTAGGCCACACCATTTTGAGGAAGGTGATCAAATAATAGTGTGCATCCACCTTGAGTGATTGAATTCATGAGCCAATTGGAAGCTTCGAGCATGATGCGAGGGACCCTACACAGTGTTGCGAAGGATTGGCACCTATACATATGTCCTCGACCTCCTGAAGTATGCCATGATTAGCCCAATCTTCAATGTCAGTGACTTGCTACCTTATTGTGACCCCCTCCTCTCCGATGCTCCGTCCGCTAATAAAGGCCCTTCTTATTCTCTAGAGGAGAATTTTCCCACTCGGAGAGGATTGATGGACCAAAGGAAGACAATTGCATATCACTAGATAGAAAAGGTCATGACTATGACTAGGATCATGGCCAAGCCGTGATGAACACGAAAGGAGATTATGACTATGACCCAGATCATAGCCACCCTATGAAGGTCTCAAACAAGATGGGCGAAGACAAGTTGCCCTAATTGGAATAACATCACTTTGATGTTCTCAGGTGACCAGTCAGCCTCTGGACCACTATGTGGGGGTCATCAATCCATTTTCAGAGGTCCTCTAACACATGTGCTTGATGCCTCACCATCCCAAAGAGACTAGCCAGGATCGCTACAACAACCTGCTAACCAACACCGCCCAAGAGTCGGCCAACACTGTAATGAATTAGCCTACCATCAGCACTGTAATAACTACAATAATTTCCATGAACACTGTATAAAAATTCATCTCTAAAATATTAAATCCTTCTAAACTCATTACATCACACGATACATGGGTCTTAATTTCATCTAGGTGAATGGGGACTAGGCATCGAAATTCAACTAAGGTTAATTTTAAATCACTCCAATTTATGGAGTAGGGGTGTTCATGTATTTCTAGGATAAGCAAAATTGACGAACGACTCTAAGAGTTAAATCACTAAAACTAACTTAATGGTCAATTATAATTTTACTTTTGGATCTATTATACCAAACATATGTTGTGAAACTATTAGGTCTATGGGTGAGTCTTTTATGTCCATCCCTAGTAGATATTAGGGATGAGTAGCTGGATTAGTTTTGCTAGAACTAGGCCCAATTGAAGCTAGAATGTGACCTGCTGGATTGGACCTGATATTGTGTGGCTCCTCACTCCATCACAACACCACTTAGCAAAATCAATAACCAACAACCATTCACAAAGATGTATTAAACACCAAACTTCTTTGGACAACTAAATCACGAGTCTACAAATGATACCATATCCAAAATTACTCAACATATATACAACATAAAATAATTATTGCATGAGCATGTCATCTTTGTTTACACTAGTATATCAAACCAAACATGAGCTTATAAGTAACTATTTCTTTTAGCACTTCCTTCATTGCCCTAAGGAAAAGCAGCCAAAGGCTAACCTGTATATATACAAAATCAAAAGAGTGAGCTATGAAATTCAACAAGAACTACATTACCTAGGTAACAAAAAGGCACTCATACTATTAACTTTTTTTATAAAAAAAAAAGTTTTTTAATATATAAATGGAGCGTCACAACTGCTTGACAAAGGAATATCTCAATCTTAATATAAAGATATCATTAACATATAGAATAAGGATAATATCAATAACCCATGAGTATCAATAGGTAGGAACAAATGATAATATCATTGACCCATGAGTATCACAAGCATCATAGTAAATAAATGAACATATGATGACTCATGAGTGCCTAAATCATCATATCAAAGCTAGTGGGAACCAAACATAACAAAGTCCTCCACATCTAGAAGCACACATTCCCATGTGTGGGTAAGGTAATAAATAAAATCCGGCAAAATGCTTGCCATGGCCCAACCAAATGCAAATGGATGGACTTTAGAAGTGATTCTCATGGTCCCGATAGATGACCCCAATTACTTATAATGTGGCACTTTGCTCTATATAGGACTTAGTTCCACAACCATTACTAAATATGGAGAGATTCCAAACATAGCTCTCATAGACTTAAGAGTGCCCCCCATTCAAATATTTTACCCTTACAGCATGATTATGGGTACAAAATATCAAAGATCCATATCAAGTCTATCGAAATATTTTGTCATTGAATACTACTCAATTTACAATCATCATAACATGGAGTGTTGCACAAGGATCATGATAATTTGTACCATAATAGTCCTAATGCTCAGGACAAAATATGTTAAACTGGATTAGTCAATTCATTGAAATGAATCGAACAAAAATATTATAGGAAATCATACAAAATAGGTGTCATTGGAAGCATAATTGAATCTAACTTCCAATAAAACCAGTTTGATGAAATTTGGAAAAGTATACAAAAAGATATAAGGGTTGGAGTGAAGAGGGGATCAAACTACGATTTCCTTGAATACTAGAGCCATTGAACTAAAGATTATAGTCTATTCAAGGTTATTAGTGATCTATTGAAAAGGTTTTGAGTCTTCTTTCATTTAAAATAAATATCACATAAAACCATTTCGTATGTCAAAAGTTATAAGGAAAATAACAAAAGAAGGTCACCTAGTATTTCAAAAAAACATGTGTTGAATGTTGCTATCAATTTGATACCTAATTGTGGTTAAATGATGGAGGACTGATCTTAGGGTTTCTAAAGTTCAGCACAAACTTCTTAGATCGTCCTAAGGTATGTAGCTCTCAACAAAACAACTTAAACAATAAAATATGTGCAAAGAGAGAATGACTAACAAGCATGGAAAACAAAGTGCGAAAAGGGAATAAGTCATCTATGGGCCTATGGCCCCAATTAGGGAAGGGTTCTAGACCCCTTTCTTTGCTCCAAGCTCTCAAATCTTGGTGATGAGGTTAAGATGTGGGAAGTTAAATGATCTACAAATTATCAAAACTAGGGGCGGACAAAATACAATTGTTCACAAACTTCCCTTTAAACTAGAACAATGGGATCCTTAAGAAGGGTCTTGTTCAAGTCTTCTCCAATAGTCAATTACTTCTTATTCAAGACCTCCAAAATCTCTAGCTCCTTCGCATCCAAGGGTTGACACCTTCAGCAAATGATCTCTCAAAGGGGAAGAAGATGGAGGTGGAAGAAGGGAGTTTCGGCCAACTTGAGGAAAAAGAGAGCAAGAGAGTTTCAGTCACAACACACACAAGCACACTTAGCTCTTTTTTGAATTTTGTTTATAAGATTTCGACTATGAGATGCATGAAACAATAGAAGAGCTTATAACCCTCTCTCCATCAACGTTCACAAGCCCCTTTTCATCAAGGGTGATTAGAAGTTTGATTTCAAAATGGATGGTGTAGATTTGAGGATGTCTTCTTGTTCTCCCATTGGATTGCTTGGCCAGTGCTCTCCCCTTATCGGATGGAGACTTGTTGACTCGCATGGGTGGTGGCAGAGATGGCATGATGATGATTAGAGGTTTGGATGCATGCTTGACATGCATTAGTTGCTTGAAGGGGTGCTATTTGAATTTTGAATGTTGTAGCCGAAATTGGGAGGGATTTCTTGAACTCTTGGTTGGGGGCCCACCTTGAACTTGTAAAGTAAGGGAGAAGTAAGGGAGAGATGGTGTTTGTAGAAGTACAATATGCCATGCTCCCTAAGCTATAGTACAACCTACTATATTATACTAAGAAATTAAACATTCTTTAAAATAAAACAAAACCTAGACTACCTAACCACATACAATGCAAGATGATGCCAAAGGCAATACCGAAATTTAAACATGCTTAAAACATAAAATTATCCAAAATGTCTTGCAGGTTAATATGTATGTAGAAGTCAAAACTAGATCACCCTAGATCTGGAGACTCATGCTTGATAGAAAGTTTAAATGAGGTCCATACTCCTGTATCATTAACTATATATAATATATGATACGTTGAAAAGCTATTCAAATCCTCTTTTAGCCAAAGTAATTTTCATTTTCTAAATAGTCTGTGTACAAAGCTATAAGACTTTGAAAAGTTGCCCATTACTCTCGAGAGCGAAAATGCGGTGAAAATTAAATTTTCATAAATATGCTATAAGTTATGACATCAGTAAGAAATCAATTGCATTTCTAGAATTTGAGGAGAACAATTACATATTAGTGTTTCACTTTATTAAGTAATGATTCCATTAATAGAGAAAGCAATATCATGATCATATCCTACCATTTGGCAATATTATGATATGATAGTAATGATAGTAATTCCTTTTGTTTATTTGTCACTTAAAATTTCCATCATTTACTCTTTCTAAAGTGACCTTACTTACCCCTAGAGAAGTTTTTACCATCAACATTTTATAATTTACTAGTCATAATATTACAACTTTATATAAAAATAATTTTTATTTTTTAACTTAATATAAATTGATATATTTTACTATCTGGGCCTGAGTGAATGTAAAAAAAAATCAAACTGATTATCAATGCTGAATTTATTGATTTATTTGATACCCTAATGTGAAGAACCGTTAGGCTATGTACCTTAGCGATGTAATAAAATTTTCAAGAGACAAAAATAAGGAGATAAAAAAGTAATAAATTGTTTTCTTTTTTATATTTTCTTAGAGGAAAATAAAAAAAATAAGGAATATCTTTTATTTGATATTTATACCTGATATATATATTTGTTTACGTCTTTTATTCCATATTATAAAAATAATAAAAGTTGCTGCGGCAGCGGATTGTTATGGCAGCACCAAGTAAAAGCCTTGGATGTATTAGGATAGAAAAACTAGGGCAAGTTGGGTTTTTTAATTAAAATGCTTTCTTGCGAATCAAGGAAAAATTAGATACATTTCTACTCAAATTTCTTTTCCTCAAATTTTGATCACCTAACAATACGATTTTCCATCCCTCCCCTTCACTTTACCTCAAAAGAAACAAAAAGTGTTAATCTTATGAAGTATAATGATTTATAATAATAATAATAATAATAATAATAATAATAATAATAATAATAATAAATTTTGTTTACTTTATGACATATTTATTCCACCTCAAACTAAAAAATTGTACTTGGGGCGTGACAAACATGTAAGGGCATTTTCTGGAAAAGAGTGCATTATTCATAGTAATTAACTAGTACCCCTATCAGATCATAAAACACAAGATTCATATGGCTATGGGTTTAGGTATCTAAGCTTGTTTCAATGCCCAGCTAAAGAATATGTTGTGCGACAAGGAACCAAAGGCCATTCAAGGTGAGAGATTGTACACGGCAAACAAGAATTAGGATCGCAGACGGCGATACCAGGAATTCTCTTAGAATCTAGCATACATGCATCGTATCTGAGAATTTCACATACATGTCATGCAACCAACGTTGACTAATTCCAAAGTCTTTCTTTACCATCGACGGTCATGATCAAATTCCACGGATAAGCTCTTATCACTTTCTTGGAATATTCTACAAACATTGACTTAATATATAAGCTTACTTGAAGATGAGAGATGGTCAATCTAATCTATTGAGCTTGAAAGTAGTCGACAATGAGGATTTCTTGTCTGTTGTTTGCTGCTCATTTAGCTTGTATTTGTGGCTCTTGATGCATGTCGGTGCGTGGCGGTGCTATACGCTAAAAAATTTCTTGGAAATTGACAGAAATGCCGATTTAATGCTAATTGCTGATCTAACACCCACCCGCACTAATATTCTTTTATAGAGTTGACTTGAAATTGTGCATTTAGAGGATCTGACTTTTCGTTGTGATCGCATTGAAAATGCAGCACGAAAACAGAGCTGGTCTCACAAAAAGTCAAACCGATAGCTGTGCAGAGAGTCTTCTTCGAGATTGAAAAGCAACTTTAACGAGGGCAGGTGAGCGATGAAGTTCAACGCAAAAGCACTGCAGATTATAATGCCTGGTTGAATTCAAAGCTCACAATAGATGATTCATCCCTCCCTCTAGAAGCAGAAATATCATCTGCCTAACTATTACATGATTCTAAAGCAAATGGCAAGCCATAAAATGAAGCACAAGGTTCCGACCCGCAAGCAAGCAATGCGTTGGCAGAATCAACAAAAGCTCTAATGTTCTTAGTTGGGTGGCATCAAGCAAAGGAGTCGATTCTCAACAAGGACTGGCACTGGAGTCTGGAATTCGAGCAAGAGTTAGTAAATGGACACAGCAACATTTGCTGTAACGAGGGAATCAAGGCTGTTGGTGGGTACAACTGTCGGTATGTGTGGATGCTCCGAGCATAGGACAAAAGACAAGGAGCGAGTTCAATACACCTGTACGGACCAGTTTGTTATCGTACATATATGTACAACCGTATAAACAGCCCACAGCTGGCAAAACTACCGTCTTTTACCTGACAATGTGCTACCTGTCATCTTATCTACCTACAGCATGCATCGCTACGGCTTTACACTACCTACTATTCATATGTAGGTGTACAAATTATATTTACAAGTGTGCTCTTCACTTCCAGCTAGCTTTGTCCTCCCATGCTTTCTCTTTTTGCCCTCTTTACGCTGAGCTAGACTTGAACCCAACCAAGTGATGTTTGTGATGCAGCGGAGCCTCCTAAGAACAAGATCTAACGAGGCCGAGCAAGTAGAGGTTTCTCATCACAAGGTTGCCCAATTTGAACCCGCCGGCAGCCTCCGCCTGTGAGTGATCGTCGTAGGGCGAGGCAGCCCACGGCTCCTTCAATTTGAGATGGTCGTTGCCTATCCTCTCAATGACGGCATTGATGGCGCGGCGATCCGGCAGCTGACCAATGGTGTCCGTTACCCAGAACTCGTTCTTGGCCTCGCCATCCTTGGTCGTGATTTCCGCCATCTTGATGGATAGTCCGTTCTCGCGGAATGTGCGGGTCACCTCCGCCAGCAAACCGCGCCGGTCAGGCATGCTCACCTCCAGCCGCATCCCCTGTTTCAGAAGCAAAACAGAGATTGCGAAACCGACACAAGGATTCAATTGGGATCAAATAAGGTATCATATGCTTGTATGATAAAAAGGAGGCGAATGAAGGGTACCTCAGATGCTCTGCGCTCGATCGCGGCTTGTAAACACTGCATCACTCGCTGCCGCTCCGCTTCGGAACTGATCGGACCTCCATCAACGTGCCTTATGTACAACTCCTGAATAAGATGATGACATAAACAAGTAACTCACGGATCTAGAGAATGATGGCGGATAATTTTTTTTTATTTATTTCTTTTTGTCACTCAATCACCATTCACATTACTTGGTTGAATTTTTACCTGATACGCGCAATCGGCGTCGATGCCAAGAGTGCCATGGAAGACCACGTAATCCATATCGGAGAGAGTGCAGACGACATCGAACAGGAGCTTCGGCCGATCACGGCACTGTACATTGACAACGGAGTAGCCGCGCTCTGTCCAAATTTGAACCGTGATGTGCGATTTAGGCATCGACGAAGAAGCGGATAGCGCGCTGTTGGTGGCTGAGCGCTCGTAGTCGCGGTCGTTGAACATGAGCTGGTGGAGACGGCGGTCCGAGTGGGTCAAGGTTGGAGAAGCGACTGCGGTCCTGGCGCTGCGGACATCGTGGTCGCCGCGAAGCACGTTGCGGAGGCGGGTCTCGATGCGGAGTACGCGATGCGCGTCCGCGATGGCAGAGCCCGAATGATGGTCCTTGACGAAGATGATGGAGGCGATGCGGCCGTTGTGGGTCCAAATCTTGGCGTCAACCACGTCGCACTCCAGGTCCCGGAGCACTGCGGATACCTCGGAGAGGAGGCCCGGCCGATCGGTGCCGGTGAGCTCCAGCGCCGTTAGATCCGCCAAGTCAGCGCTATCGTCGTGAAGACGGTTGCTGCTGCCGTCATCGGTGGAGGACGAGGCATCGCCGCCGAGAGATCGCTCGATGCGCGAGAGGAGTGCTGGGTCGAGGATCTTGTAACCACGGTCGTCGGCGATATGGAACACATCCATAAACCATCGGCCGTCGGAGGAGATGTAACCCTTGTGGATGGTAAGTTTGAGGTCGGTGAGGACCTGAACCGCCTCAAGCAACATGCCGCGCTTCCGGGCGCTGCTCACCCTCACCACCGTCGCGGTTGCGGACACCGCATTGTCAATCACAACCCTGCATCGTAATCGGCAAACGAACAAACAAAAGACATGGATGACAAATTGAACACCACCATTGAACAAGGAGAAAAAACAGCTCATAAATACAGCAGAGGGAATTGGGGGAAAACATTTGAATAAGAGAAATAAAAAGAGATAGATGCTGACTTAGGAGTGTTCATCATCCTATGAACGAGTTTCTGGTACTCATCTCGCAGTTCCATCTCTGATTAATCCACGGCTTCCCTCTTGTTCGACTGCCCTTCAATTTTGATTCTGACTTGCGTTCGCTCTTTCTTTCTCTCTCTTTAACAAACCTCGTAACGAATCAAAAAGAAATTGGAACTCGCATCTGCTTTTTTCTCTTTCTTTGTGTCTCTAGCTTCTCCTACTCCTTTGTAGGCTGTAGCTGACTGGGGTGGGAAGGAGCAAGAACTAGGACGGGAGGATGGAAAACAAACAAGCTCGGGGCCAAAGAGAATGGCGGAGACGGACTGGCACACTTAAAGCGGTTCTACTAAACCCACTCCCCAAGCAAGAACCGCGGTTGGGCCCCGCCGTGACTTTTGTCCTCGATTGACTAACCGTTCCGACCCGAGTCAAACGTAGCAAACCGTCTACTCTGGTTTCATGGTCTCATTCTTATCCCCTGCTGCGTTTTGCTTCATGCTCAAGCTAACTCATCTAAAAAATAATTCATGCGTTACTTTTGAGACTTTCTTTTTTTTTTAATTATCTCACATGAACAATATAATAAGGTGAAATCTTTTCCAAGGCAACAAGTTATGGGTGGAGATTGGCTCAAACACAACTGGGTATTATTTAACTAATCGAACCCGGATCGATGAATCAAAAATACCGACTTGCAATTGTCAACGAGTGCAATGGTCCCTTGGATTCAGATTCACGTTGGTCACACACTCGTCGGCGTGTCTAGGTATGGTATGGCCGCATTCAGGCATGCAGCAACCGTGCCGGCCGCCGTGTTATAAGGCATGATTCTTCTCCCCGCGGCACCGAGCAGGGGAAGGGGCTTTTTTTAATTTAATGACCCCGTAACGTGGGACGGTCAGACGCCGCAGCAGAGGGGTCAGGGTCACCGTCGCGGTACTTAAAGTGATCGTGTGGAATATTGCACGAGCACGAACCGGAGCATGTGTCATCAGCTGATTAGCCTCCCTCTGAGAACCACATGCATGATCGATATGAACCGCCTTGAGAGTCGTGCCATGGCATGTGGGGCAATTAATAGGAACAGGCCACGTGTCGACCGGGGCTCCATCATGTGACTTGTCGTCCCTAGCCACGTGCGAAGATCAGGAGGCGATCACAGGGTGGTCGCCTCGGAAGCGGTGAGCGTCCTCCTTTGGGTTGTACCTTTTTCTCGCTCTCCTTGGCATGTGGGACCGCAATCGAAGCTCCCAGTTACATTACGGGTTACCCGACGCGTCGTCGACCCAATCGATTTGAACAAGTACGACGTGATGTCGTCGTCTGCTCCATTACGGGGCGCCGGTAATCGGTAATCGGTGAGGCATGTGGAAAAGAAGAGGCGGCGATGCGACGTTATCTTTAACGGAGGCCTTATCTGCACCTTTTTTTTATTTTCAAATTCTAAAATCAAAAGTTAGTCATTTAAATATACATATAATGAGTTAAAAAGGTGGGAAAAGAGAGGAAAAGTAATCAGATTTCCCGCGCTCTGTTTGGAGCCACGTGGAAGGGGGTGGGGTGGGACAGTCGGTGGGTGACGAGTGGGGCGGTGCGTTTGCTCACGCGGAAAGTGAAAGCAACGAGTCGCGTGTTTGATGGAATCAAAAGAAAAAAAAGAAAAAAAAAAACAAAAAGCCAGGGAGGAGGGGGAGCGCGGGGCGGGCGATAATTTGCCTTTGATGGCGGGAAAGGGTGGCGGCTGCGACAGTGGGCAGCTGTTTACTGGCTTGTGCGGCGACACTGACAGCACAGCATGAGTGTAGGGAATAGGGATGGATGTTTTCTTTTATTATTATTATTGTTATTATCGAGAGTTATAAAATATCATAAATGTATGGATTAATTATTATGATTGTATGAAATACTTAGATATAAATGATATGGCTACCCTCCAGTAATTTCAAAATAATCTTCAATTACAAGTGCGCCATCGATCTACTGGTTAAGTTGGATGTACCTAATACTTAAATTTGAATTGGCCACTTTATTACATAATTTAAAAGGTACCTAATCAAAATTTTATTTTTACTTTTAAATTATTTTACAAAATATAACTATATAAACTATTAGGAATAATAAATAAAAGCGTTTAATCTATCGAGTTTAACTATTTTAGGTGGAGATATGTGATCCATTAATAGTAAATTTCGATATATTTTTATTTTCATGAGGCTCATCAATATTACTGATAAAAGATTGCTGAGTGAGTTTCAAGTTTGCTTCCTTAACGTAAAAGAAAATGCAAGACAAAAACAATTAACTTGAAGAATAAGCGATGACTAGGTCAGCGTTCATCATTCAAAGGGTCACGCAGTATCGATCTGATGGACCCCACCCGCCCACCATCGATCACGGCGGAGGCCGTTTGACTGCACTAACAGCGACCCTTTTGACTTTTCTCAGGATCCGTCGTTCCGTGTATTCAGATTTCAGATCCTCTTTGGTCAACCCCCAACATCAACAGTTGTTTCTTCTACAACTCGTAGCGCGAGTCCACGCGTTCAAACCATGGTCAAAACAAAAAAATTCTCCTGCCTCCAAAGCTGCCTTCTCACCGATTTCCACAGAGGACAAGATGAACAAGTCGACTTAGAATTGTGGCGTCTGATCAGTGCGAGCCGACGAGCCTGCTCCTCCGGACTTGTTCAATGCAAAGTTGTACTGTGTTTTAATGGCAGATGCAGCCGGAAAAGCAACTTGCCCTGCATTTACATGTGCCGAATCACCGCAAATATGTGCAATTGACCTTACGCTATGGAGAAAGGTACAAGACAGAGCAACTGCAAAAAGGTGAAGGCATGTGAGCTTCTGATGATATTTGGGTTCTGAATCAAAGCTGGCGTTGGTTTGAGCTGACGGGGTGCAGAATACAGAGGCAAGTGCAGTGAAATTGACGCTGGTGAAATATCTCAAGCGCACATCACAAAAGTCAATTGCAATAAGCAATTAAATAGATATCAAATCTATGCAACCCTTACATGCTCTGCACAGCATCTCGTCACACTCCACCGATTTCTCTCTATCATATTTTTATCAATTTTTATTCATTATGCTGTGGGGTTACGAGCATCAAGTTTGGCCGTGATTCCTTGCAAATCTAATCTGAGATATAATTGGATTTAGCTACCTGATTAACTGGTTGGTTGATTACAGAATCCAGGAATATGTAAGTTACAAAATCATTATTCTCTCTGTGGCCACCGTCCTTGTAAATCTGCAAAGGTTTCTGCGATTTGATGCAATCTTGTGGCCAATACATGTACACGCTGCACAACTCATTACAAGGTTTTTATATTAAAAAATTGGCATAAATCCTAGGTTTAGCATACAAGCTTCCTCATCATCTCCAACCATGTTTCACTCATAAAAAACATTGACTTAACCTTTTTTGCATTAGAATATCAAGTTGAGACAAAGAGACAAACCCAAATTAGGTCAAATTCAGAGTTTGCTCAAGGGGGGGTTAAACAGGTAGATTCAATGGCATCAAGTTGATAACTCCTCTTATAATAGACACCTTGGTCCGCTGATGAGAATATCCAACACTAGGTTATTTTATTCAAAAACAGAATATGAAAGAGTTCATTCTCAAAATCATTGCCAGTGATGGGGAGAGAGGATATATGGTGAATTAAGCATTATCCTCCAGTGTATTTATCTAATTCCTAAAATATTTTAGTTAAACCTTTTAACTAATGCACATCTTTGAAGAAGCTTTCATTATACGTTCTTATGTTGGCCATCATATCTTTTCTTACTAAAAACACTGATCACAAGTAGATTTATTCAAGTCTGGTGAATGTGCACTCTATACTATACTAGTTCAATTGCCACAATTTGTAACACATTATGTTTTTCCCAATGTCATCAAAGTCACCAACTCTCCCGTGGGAGCACACTCGTAGATGCACTTTATCAACTATCTATTCAACATACGAATCACTTATCTGTCACAAATATCTACATATCAAGGACATTATCTCCTCCTCATAAATATATGTTATCATATTATTCTCTTTTTAATCTTTATTGTTTTTACTCCTTCTTTCTTTACGATAGTAAAATATCTTTTGAAATGATTAACTTTACATTATTCTAAAATTTTCATTTAAATTTTTATATAAATAAGAAATAAATTTCATTTAAGTTTGTTGTGGAGTTTTATGCATTTTTTTTATTTGAAAATCTTCCAATAAATAAATTTTGAAATAATAAAAAGGAGATAGATTAATAGAATCGAGATTCTATAGAATCTATAAGCACGTTGAAGCTTGTAGTTAAATTAAAAGAAATTAGCTTTTTAAGCAAAGTTAAATTTGAATTGAACACCAAAGATATAATTAGAGTTCTCCTCTTACGAGACATAATCATGAAGATAATGATCGATCATTCTTTTGGTACCAATCAATAAAAACTAAAAAAAGAGAAAAGAAGACCAAGAAAAAGTTTTATCAAATATGTTCTAGGCGAGGGATGTATGCATATTTATAGCCACATTGTTGTCTTATATTTATATAGACTTTTTAGTTATTTTTATCAAACAAATAAAATCTTAATTCATCACCTTTCCATTATTTTTGACTTAATAATCTTTGTTGATTTGGAATATGTAGTTTTTATAAATTTTTTCGCAAAATTGCCCAAAAATGATACATTTCGAAGGATTTCAAGTCATAACACATCTTTGCAAAAAAAGATAAAAGGCCTAGTTTGGGGCTAATTCTGCCTTTAGCTTTTGTTGGTTGGAAAATTGCTAGTTGAAGCATCAATTTCTCAGAAAATAGAATCTGTATTTGTTATTTGCCTAATGTAATTTTGTAGTGCCATTCTTGTAATTACTATTTTCACCTATGTTGCATAAGCAAATGAAGACATGTCTCATAATACATCCCTTTTTTTTTTCCAGACCCCAAAACATCGCTTTATGCAACTTCTAAGGGAGGAGTATGTCTTATTAAACACTTCCTTAAGTCCTTTGTGGTGGACACCCTTGTTGATATTCTTGAAGATGATATACCTCATTCCTCTGTAAGGCCCAAGATATTCACTCATCTGTGAGTAGCCATCATCAACTAAATAATACTTTCCTACAAATTATAAGAACATTTTTGAATAACGATAATAAAGGCTTTTTAATATACATTATGATTAGTTTTGGAAACAAACATGGAGAAAGTTTTAGAAATTTATAACTTTATTCATTTATGGCTCATGAGAGAACACGAGCATCATGAGCTGAACCTTCAAATCCAACTAGTGCATATATGAATCTCATATCAAAGCTACAAACAGTTAGAATGTTTTGAGTTGGCTGACCTTTTCTTCCTTTAAATGGCAGTTCATATGCAAGTGCTACAACGGCATTTATGTGTATACCACTAATTGCCCCAATAAAATCCTATAAATATAGAACAAATACAGTACAATTATTGTTGCATAAAATTTGGTTTATGAATAAAGAATGTAAACTTACCTTAAAATGAGGCATATACCGATTATCATATAATATCTATTTTGGAATTTCTCGAAACTCCCTATCATCTGGTACTATCAAAACCTTTGCAAATTTATAAACTGATTTTAATACTTCATGAAAATTTCTATTTACAGTTTCACCAGAATGTTGAAATCTTTCTTGGACTTGTCTATTTAAAGCACCTTGGGCCAATGTATAACTAAACATGCCAACTTTTTCAATGGTTGACATGTTCCTTGAGGGCTTCAATCCATATGTGTTCTCTAGAATAATACATAGTTGTATGAAATCAACTCATTCCATCCTCATCATTCTTCTATGTATTTCTTGGTGTACATCTATTATTTCTACCATCCATCTTATTCCTGTAAACTCAGATATCATACAAGAAAACTTATTCAGATATGTTTCGTAATATTCTACTATCACAACCTGTGAACATTGAACTATGGTCCAAAACTCTTGTAACGAATCTGTACTCCTATCTCCAGATGCATTGTCCCTACTATTATGGTTTATATCTAATAATAGATATAGTAAATGCATAAGTAAAATAAAGTAACAACAAAAAGAGCATAACAAACATAGTTCATAACAAAATAGCATCATCACAAACTTAGTTCATAATAAAAGAGCATCATCACCAACATAGTTCATAACAAAGACAAACATAACAAAGTCTAGATGTTTCTAATAGCGAATCATAACAAGAGTCACCCCATAACTACTTATTTGTCTCCTCATAGTGATAGTGCAACCATCCTAGCTTCTCTTCAATAGTTGTCATCTATTTAAAAGGAATTCTCTTTGAGTTCTATTCAAAGAGAGTAGAGGCAAATAAGTACAATCGAGCACCACAATGAATACCCAAAAGATCATTGAGTTCATTTATATAGTTAGCATAATCAAGTGCTGGTTTGTCTAGTATTCGTTCAATGCATGAAGCCAATCTATGAATATCATTCTTTAAGCTGGCTGAAGAAGTGCTCCTAGTCATATTTCTACTAGAGCTTGGTAATGAGGATGGTTGTGAGGATGGTGTGACTAGTTCTTCTTCTAGCACAAATCCTACCGCATTATCTTCCCCTATTGCATCTTCAAGAGTTGTAGTATGACAAAAATTGTTAGCGATAATTGTTTGCCCAAATATGATATCATTCTTCTTCTTGATGTCTAGGTGAAGACCATTCTTTTGAAACTTAGCATACTCCTTGTTTATCTACAATTAACAAAAGATATATATAATTTATAACAATGAAACAAAGAACAAATACTAAATAAGATTCATACCGTAATTTTTGTTGCCCATCAATTAGGAGTTGCATCTACTGTGTCCAATCTTGTATTTTAGCCAAAGCCTAATTTTCTTGTCCTTCAATTCTTTCCATAATTTCCAATCAGCTTTTTGCTGATCTCATTTATTTTTTAATTAAAGTTTATCATAATTCAATCAAGTGAGTTGATAGAAATTCTCAAGCACGAATTTCTATCCTTGGGCACTAAAATGTGTGCTTGGATGCATATTTTTCTCGATTGTAGTGATACAGATATTGCAAAATATTATGATAGTTTGCATGTTCCATGTTGCTTTATTTTTTGTTGTCGGTATCATTGAGCTTGAATTAAGAAGTATGCAAGTATAAGTATAAAAACGTATGTAGATATAAGCTAGATCTAAGCATGTTATCAATATCTCTACGGTAAGAAATTTATAGTAAAAATTTTATGTAAACATTAGAAGTAAACATATTAAATATATGTTTAAGTAAACATATGTTCAAGTTAAACATATGTTTAAGTAAACATATGTTTGCTTAACATATGTTTAAGTAAATATGTTTACTTATGAAGCACCTGAGCGGGTCGCCGAATGCGTAGTTGGTGCTAGATGCGGAGTGAGTCGCTATGTAAGTATACCCTAGTAAAGGGGGTGAAACCCTAAACATGCACATCGAAGCCATGTAAAGCGGAAAGAGGGTTTCAAAAGATCGGATATGAAGACTATATGATCA